>OX940808.1:7089252-7162040 GCA_954870605.1 Acer campestre | reverse complement strand
CACACCATCATCATCACCAGAAGAAAAACAAACAACAAAAACGATCTCAATCCGAGATGCAGATCTCTGTTTATCTTCTTCTCCTCTTTCTCTCACTCTTTTCACCCATTCAAGGTCTGTTTTTTAACAATCTCTTTTTCTGGGGATTTTTTTTTTTGGTTTGTTATATGCATTTTTATGATGAAACTTCACATTTTCACTCTCTCTCTCTCTCTCAGGTTTCGCGCCATCTCCGGCACCGGGACCCGACCCCAGTTTCAAGTCCGTACAGGGTTTTAATTTTCCTCCCTCACCGGAATCATCAGCTGATTCTCCAGCGCCGGCGCCGGTGACAGTGGAAGAGGGAAGCGAGAAATCTGGTGGGGTTGTGCCGAGTGGTCCGGTGGCTGAGCCAGAAGATGATGCAGGATCGGAGACGTTGAACTTGAAGTGGTGTACTGTCAGAGAAGAGTTTGACGATTGTCAGGATTTCGTCAGCTCCTTGGACCAATCCGATGAATACACGTGGGAATGGTAATATATGTGTTTTTTATTTATTTTTTAATTTCTGCAGTTTGTAATTTCAGAATATTTATCTTTAATTTTCATTTAATCCGAGAAATAATTATTGGCGGTGAGACCATCTAGTAATTTATATAGAAAAATAAAAGAATATCTTAAAACTTTGAAAATCAAAAGTGATACCATCTGATAAAGTTAAGCAATGTCACATGATTTATACCAGAAAAAATAATTTCGAAAGCTTTTTGACATGTTATGAGCCGTTTCACACAAGTTTTTCTATTGTACGAGAGGGCTTTTAGGAAGAACTTCCTTCCATGGGAATGTTAAAATTGAGACCGTTCAATTAAAAGTTATCTACGACTACCTTATTGAATATTTAACTTTTTTGGTGAATACAAAATTGACTTGATGAGACCGTCTCATTCAAAATTTTCTCCTCAGGAAATGGTTTCTCTTGCCAAAATTGATTTATTTGCTGTGTTGTATTGTAGCGTTAGCTAAATGAAATAACAACATTCAGGAAAAAAAAACACTTATCCTATGCTTCTCCAAAACATATTACAAGAGTAAAGATGCTTTTGTGAAAAATTCTTTTTACTTTCCATCACAAAATCTCTAGAGTCAGAAGTTGAAATTGGTTTTTTTCCTTTCTTTTCTCTGCAGTGTCAATAGGGACACAACTCAAGAGTGTCTAGAGTCAATAAGAAAAGGAGAAGCAGATATGATAAATGTAGAAGCAGGACTGGCTTATACTGCTTTTCTCAACTACTCCATGAAAGCCATTGCAAATGAAGTTTACTGTGGACATATCCAAAGTTATGATGCTGTTGCGGTCGTAAACAGAAAGGCTTGCTTGGAAAACGAGGGGCTCGGTTTAATGGATTTCAAGGGCCATAAATCTTGCAATGGAGGTTACTCTACAGCAACTGGGTGGAACTATCCTATTAACCATATCAAAGAGTCATCAATATTTGATTTAAAACAAATGAATGATCGCGAGATCGCATCAGGCTTTTTTGCTGATGTTTGTGCTCCTTCTGAGTTTGAAGGAGTGAATGTGGGCGGTATGTGTAGCGGGTGTGGTAACGAAAATGGTTTGTGCCATTCGAGTAGCATGTATTATTCTGGACACTCGGGAGCATTTAGATGCCTTGTGGAGGAAATGGGAGATATTGCATTTGTCAGAGGTGACACTGCATTGTTGTATTCAATGGAAGGGACTCACAATCAGTCTTGGTCAACAAAGTCAATTAGAGATTTCATGTAAGCGTATAGTTTATAGATCCATTTTTTGTTAGAAGAAAACAATTAGAAACAAGAATAATAGTAAGTTTAAAGTAATGCTTATTTTGGTGGTTTTATATGCAATGCAGGTATCTTTGTCCACAAGGTGGTTGCAGAGAAATCAATGGTTATTCCGGATCTTGCTCGTAAGTCTTACAATATGATACCAAATACTAGTTTCCACTCTTGTTTGCTTATTGCTATGTATATCTCAAAATTGATTTAAGTTCCTTTTTCCGATTCCCTTTTCAATGACGTTGATTTTCTTTCTAGATTAGTAAACGTGCTACATGAACTAATACTATATTTATGCGAAAGCTGTCAATGATAGCTCTGTTTGGTGTGAAATAAGCAATTACTCATCAAGTACATTTTTGACCAAACAAGTTATGCCAAGCTTTGAAAAACTGCATTTGCCAAAGAATATGAAAACTGATATTGTGTTGTGTTTCTATAAAAAGGACTTGCTAATTTTTCTATTTCAATATGCATGTATATATGATCTTTCAAGCTCATGGAACAACTAATTCTGCATAATCTGTTTATCTTGATCAGATTTGGAACTGTTCCGGCGAATGTAATCATGGCAAGTAACTCCATCCCCAATACGAAGAGATTGTTCATTTTGCAAACTTTGACGAACGCTACTAGGATGAATGATGCACTTTATGCAGGAAAAAACGGTGCCAGCCACCTCCTTAGTCCAAGGTAACGATAACAGTTTACGTATGCTGCGACAGCATTATAGTCTTATTCGAAATTTCGACTGCAATCTGAGCAAACTAATCAAAAACCCTTTTGCAGCACTCAAGAATTGGTAGCAGTGAAGAAGCTGACAAGGTCATATCTTGGAAAATCAGCTTCTATTTCACAAAGCATACAGGAAGTAAATAAAGCTGAAACTCAGGCCAATCCATCTACTCAAAAGGCTGAATCAGGTACATCTTCTTGTTCTTCTTCTTTGTTTTTCTTCAGTGAAGATTCAGATATTTCGTTATCGTATATTGTGTATATAATTTCTGATTGGCTGACTTTGCCTGCTTTGTCTTTGACAGCCATAGCTTCTTCAGCTTCATGCCTGCACAATTTGGTAGTCATCACATTCATTTTAGTCCTAACAGAACTCATATTGCATTTATGAGCACAAATATATTAAGAAGAGAACTCTGTACTTTATTTAGAGAAATATTATTGAAGTTTGTATTTTCTTTATTGTGAGAATTATGTAGAGGTTTCCAAAATGTATTTTGTACCTTAAAATGAAACTTGTCACATTATACAGAAAAAAAGAGGCGATCATATATGCATTGTTTCCTTTAATTTAGGCCTAATTATAGGCAGATGAATATTTTGCTCAAAATTACACAAACTCCCCTACCCTTATTTTTTTAAACTATTAAAATTAATTCTGGTTTCGAAGGAGGGTACATGATTCAAACCCACAACCTCAATGATGTAAGATTGTAGGTGTGACTTGTGACTTGTGAGAGACATTACTAGACCAATCTCATCTTGTCCCTTATTCTTAGACTTCAATAAAAGGTACAAGGGACTAGCTACTTTACTCACATGTGTATGGTAGCACCAAAAATTGAAAACCACTTTTTGGTTGATTTTAATATGAGTATGGTTTCCTAGAAAATCAAAGCGGTTTCTAAATTTAACTTTGAGTGGTTCTCAGATTTTGATGTTACCACACCCATGTGGGTATAGTATCCGAGCCCAAGGTACACACTACACAGATACTTGTAGTACGAGATTTCCTTCCATAACATAATATCATACAAATTACTGAAATCTACTAAATAAGGGTTTGCCAAATAAGGTTATTTTCTCTGAATTCACCTTAATGGGTGTCCAACAATTAATAAGAAGTTAAGCAATTCAATCAATGAGTGTCCAACAACCCTAATTAACTTGATCATTTCCATGTTATAAAACCCCCAATTGAAATTCACTACAAAACCAACCAACCCTTTATAGAAAAAAAATTAAAAGCAGAAAAAAGAAAGTAAAAGAACAAGTGTTTTTCTTGTTTTCGAATATGGAAGGAAGAGTACTAGCTATGCAGTTGAGTTTGATGTTGGCTATGGTGGTGGTGGTGGTGGTGATGGGTCTGTTGGTGTGACAAAACCAGACACGGTGGATGGGGTTCGCAGTTCACACCGTGTTGCAGGGCATCACGCAAGGATGTATCCTAGACGAGTACACAAAAATCTGTAAGGATGCTTTCAAGGACAAACTTATTCATGTAGAGTCTTGCCAAACTATTATCAGAAATATTTGTGTTTGTATTCATTGTTAACATTCAAATTATTATGAAGAAAAAATGTTTAATCTTCATCTGTAAGTATTGTATTCCACCATTGAAATAAATTCATATCGTTTTACATATCTCTTGTATCATTCTCTTTTGGTGAATCATTACGATTTAGGATTTAAAGTAAAATATGACTCGAATCCACAATGTTATTGTTGTGGGTGTGAACAAAATTTTATTGTCACTCATTTATCTTCTACATTGGAATATTTTATATATATAGTTTAAATAATTACAAATAATTCAGGATTTGCGGTACAGGGGACCCGACTCGTTTATGGTAATGTTTTTGAATCAAATATCTACTTGATTTTATGCATGATTATATATATATATATATATATGAAGCAGGTAAAGTTTTTGGTACATAACTACATAAAATTGAGTTTCACTGAAGCACCAAAATTGTGGTTTGTTAAATGTGATATTAGGTAGAGCATGCTCTTAAAGTGAAAACCTAATTCGTGTTCATTCTATTTTGTTTTCTTATAATCAAGAAATTGTCATGGTATTTCTCTATAAATATCTTTATAACCATATTCATCAAATTATAATAAAAGAATGAAAGCAACTATACATTTCGTAAGATATTGGAGAGAATTAAAATAAAAACATGTAAAATTAAACAAGCCATCCTAGCTTCCGGCCAAACAAATCTATCTCAGGACATGGCTCTGGGATTTGGTTTGAAACAAGATAGCTAGGCCTAATTCGTTTTCGGTTTGGAACAAGATAGATAGGATTGATTTTCAAAACGTCTCACAAATAATCTCAAATTGCTAACAAATCAAGCAATTTTGGTAAAACGAGTATGTGTGAATTTCTTCAAGTATACGCAAAAGGAGTAGTTAAGTTATCAACGAGAATATCATTTCATGCATCTATCCATCAAGAGCTTTCCAATCAAGAGCAAACCGATCATCATCTGTTATGTTCTTAATAATGACAAATTGTTGTGTGGTATGGAGCAAGATAAATGGGTGCTAAGCTAAATGATACTGTATTATCATCAAAACGTACACTTAGCAATCCATGAATCCATGAATCCATAGAAACTTGAAGGAAAAACAAAACAAAATTGTAACCCATGTATACGGTTACAAAGGTCTGATTATATATAAAATAATAATGATGTGATTTATTGTTTAGTCCCTGACAAACAAGAGAACATTACATTTTTATTTAAGTTTATATTTTTCATCAAACCGGTCATTACATTTATAAAAATGGCGCATTTAAATCCTTTTAACAAAACTTAATTATTTAATTTTTGACCGTCAACGTTAATTGAACGGTTAAAAGTCTATTATTCTTTTGAACTTTGATCGGCTAATAAAAAAATAAATTAAAAATTACAACAACAAAAAAAAGCAACATAAATAAATAAAGAAAATGCTAATAATAATTTTTTTTTAAAAAGATGAGATGATTTTTTTAAAAAAATTAATGAAATTAAAAAACTTAAAACAAAGTTTTGTTTTAAAATAAGTAAATGAAAAAAAAAAGGGTGTTCGATCTCCACCCACTAGTGGATCTCCATCAGCCCATCTCGTGCAATAGCTAGATGGGGATCCAACCTTTAATTTATTTTTATTTTTGTTATTTTTCATTTTTTTAATATTTTTATATACAATATTATGCGGTACAATTTAAAAATGAGATATAGTTAGACCGAATGAGCATCTATGTTCTACCATCAACACTCATTGAACCTTGTTTGGTTGGTGATGGCTTTGATGGCAACAGGACAACAGGACCACAATTGACCACTGGCTTTGATGGCTCACCATCAGTAGTGGAAGGTGTTCGACTTGTGGTGGTATGTAGCCAAACCTCAGTGCATTCAAATTCGTGTTCAAGCATATATATGGTCAGAAGCTTATACTTTCTCAATGTAGACCCATTCAATGGGGAAATCTTTGTGTTTGTGTTCATAATCCTCGAAATCCATTGACTTGATAATGGATTACTAATATGGTCGTCCTCGATTAAGGGTCTCTTGCCATGGTAGTTGGAGACTTCGGATGGTGGCTATGTTTATAGCACCTAATTAATCTCGACATGTCTCGATAAATCTTGATCGAAAATGGTGCAAGTTTTCAAAATAAAAAATCAGCTCCAACTCATCTTGTCATATTTTAATTTTCATTTGCTCCAACTCAAAATTCAAATTAAATTTGATTTTCTCTTTTATTTGGCAATGAAGATTATTATTATTATTAGAGCTCTTTTTTTATATAGCACTGTTTGTAAGGGTATTTGTGGAAATAACACCAAGTTATTAAGTCTTTTGAAAATAGCACCAATTATTGTGCTCTTCCAAATTTGCCCCTAATAACACGTGAGCTTTGAATTTGGGGGGATTTTTTTTCAATTCTTTTTTGTTGTCTGAAGAGAGACCAGCTTTGGGATTTTCTAAAGAGAGACCACTGTACCAGACACACATTGAACTTTGGAAGAGAGACCATCTCGTTGACATCGATGAATCGAAGAAGGGGTCACGACGTCGAATCGGAGAAGCCGCCGCCACGGACGAATCGGAGAAGCTGCTGCCGACGACGACGAATTGGAGAAGCCGCCGCCGACGACGACGAATCGGAAGTGAAGGTATGTTGCTTGTTATTCTTCAAATTGTGTATTGGACATGTTTGGTCTAAGATTAGATGTTGATTTGTGTTTGGAAGTGTTTGATTGTTGTTAGAGTTACAATTTTAGGTTTGATTTCTAGGTTAGGGTATTTTTATTTTTTCTACTGGTTTGGGATCAATGTGGAAGGGTCATTTGGAGTAATTGAAGCCATGAGGCATGGTGCTGTCCTCTGTAAGATTTCTATATATTTTTTTATAGACGAACTTATATTTCTATTTGTTAATGGTCCATGTAACAGAACACCAATGTGTCTTCAACATAAAGGGGTGTTTTAGAGGTTAATATTACTGATTGGCATTATTTTTGAGTTTAGTGATGACAAATTGGTGGGGCTAGAAGGCCATCACAAGTGAATAGCTTTTAGATTTTTGTACTCAGTCCAATTTTGTAATAGGATTTCGCGTCATGTTCTTGTTTCTTAGATACTTTTTACAAGCTAGATTTGGGGTTTGAAGAATTCAAATATTGTTGTATAATGAAACACAAGGAATAGATATGATATATCACTTCCAATATATATTTGAAAGAAATGCTAATTGTTAACCTTCAAAGGAGTGATAAAGGTTTGCATCTGAAACATTCTGAATCATGGTTATGATTATATGCATATTTATTTATTCAAATTATTATTATGCATTTCCTATTCTATAAGTTTGAACTTTTGGTTTTGTGCATAGTGGCAACTTAACACGAGATTAGAGCCAGATTTCCGCTAGTGTTTGGGTTAGTGTCTGTGGCTACAATTGTGTTTATTTCTATATATATATAGATGAACATTTATTTGTATTTGTGAATGGTCCCTGTAACAGAACACCACCGTGACTTGCACATAGAGGGGGTGTTTTAGAGGTTAATACTACTGCTTGGCATTATTTTTGAGTTCAATGATGACAAATTGGTGGGCTAGAAGGTCATCTACATGTGAATAACTTTTAGAATTTTGTATTTCCTTCACTCAGTCCATTTTTGTTATAGGATTTCGCGTCATTATCGTAGATACCTTTTTACAAGCTAAATTTGGGGTTTGAAGAATTCAAATATTGTAACACAAGGAATAGAGATGATATATCGCTTTCCAAATATTGTAACACAAGTAAGATATATATATTTTTTTTTTTTTAGCTCTAAGTAGAATAATGTTAGGATCTTCAATTTTACTTTACAGGGTTTTTTTTTTTTTTTTTTTAGTTGTCAAGTTAGGTCATTATAGAAGAGTTCAGTGGGTATACTACCTAAACCTATCTCTGTTTTTTTTTTTTTTTCCTTCTTTGAAGTAAAGTTGTATCTCTGTTGCTAAGATTTTCTTTTTGGGAAATTGGATTATTAACATTTATGGTTTTGGCATATTTTTTTTTGAACTGGAATAAGATGATGCCTCCAGGAGTTATGGACACACCACCAAGGGCATGGCCCATGTTGACGTACGAGTGGCCCGATAGTGATCTTGAATGGGCTAGAGGAATGCGTCCCCATGGATGTCGGCCATGGTACGAGGTTGATACGGTGAGTGTTTTGAAACTTGTATTTTTAAAATACTTCAACGTTACTTAATAACAAATATGCCTATTTCAATTAATTGTAGCTTTTGGCGCCATTGAACTTTGGAAATTGTCACTGGATAATGGCCAAAATTGACCTCACACAGCAAAGAATCCACCTATACGATCCATTTATGCAGGAAGTGGAATTCAACCATAGGAATAAGGAGGTTGCATGCCTACGATGGTTTTTACCATCGATGTTGTCGCAGATCGGATTTTACACAAAAAGAAAGAAGGGCGTGAAGGTTAAGGCAGAACCGATGCAAATGTCAATAACACCTAAATCACATGTGCCACAACAGCCCAAGTGGTAACTGCATTACTTTGCTAAAATGAATTTTCATTATGATTTAATATGTTTCCGTATCTGATGGACTTTGTCCAAATTCCAGGGGTAACTGCGGTCCTCATACACTAAAAATGATCGAGTACACAGTAGCAAAGAAAAAAAAGTTTGGTTGGACAGATGAAGACATGTCTCAGATACGATTGAAAATGGCTGTTGAAGTTTTTTCTAACTCCACTGAAGTGGCTTGTTGACATACTTGTAAATTTAATGAGTCTCGGATTTGGATACGTAATGTTAAAGTCTATTTACTACATGTGACAGCAGTTAATATTTAATAGTAAGCCTCTTTTATATAAGTTGCAGCTGTGGATATATATATATATATATATTGTAGTTAAAATAAGTTTCATCAAATAAAGAATAATAGTTGTTTAATATAAGTAAAAAAAAAAAAAAATTACAAAACAAGTACCAGATAACATTACTAAAAAAGGTGTTTACAGTTTGAATTTTTTTTTCAAATTTCTCACAGTAAGTCTCGGCTAAAATATATAAGTCTCGGCTATCATCAAATAAGTCTCGGGTATCCTCAAATAAGTCTCGGTTAGTTACCCGAGACTTATTTCATCATAGCCGAGACTTATTTCATCATAGCCGAGACTTAATTAGTTTACCCGAGACTTATGTGTCCAAAAACTCACTTTCTGGTTTCCAATTTTTTGATTCCAGCAAGTTCTCAAACTTCTAATAAGTCTCGGCTAAAATATTTAAGTCTCGGCTATCATCAAATAAGTCTCGGGTATCCTCAATTAAGTCTCGGTTAGTTACCCAAGACTTATTCCATCATAGCCGAGACTTATTTCATCATAGCCAAGACTTAAGTAGTTTACCCGAGACTTATGTTCCCCAAAACTCACTTTCTGGTTTCTAAATTTTTGATTCCAGGAAGTTCTCAAACTTCCAATAAGTCCCGACTAAAATATATAAGTCTCGGCTATCATCAAATAAATCTCGGGTATCGTCAAATAAGTCTCGGTTAGTTACCCGAGACTTATTCCATTGTAGCCGAGACTTTTTTAACAATAACCGAGACTTATTAGAAGATAGCCGAGACTTACTGGTAGTTTAGACTTGTGTTCCTAAAAACTAAAAAAAGATACCACGCCTTATTGGGTTGATTGTAGGCAAATTTTCATAAAATAATTTGATTATTCCACATTATTTAATTGTTCCACATAATAAACTCATACACAAATGTAGTCAAACAGAACCATAATTCTAACTTAAGGAGTCAAACATAAAGTCAATAGTTCCACATAATATACTCAAACTCAAATGTAATCAAACATACAACCATAATTTGACATTACAGGAGTCTAACATAAAGTCAATAGTTCCACATTTTAAACTCAAACTCAAACTCAAATGTCTTGCTCTTTATTTGGACAAGTTTGTTTATTGTGGCCCACATTGTGACATACACTACATTTCCTTCGGTATTGGGCTGGGATAGGGTTGCTAGTACTTGCATCGTTGACCATCCGAATCATTGGTGGATTTGGACAATTTCTACTGTTGTGTCCCTGTGCCCCATATTGGGAACATTTTTGACTATTTTGCCTTTCGGAAGTTGAGCGGTGTCGGCTGTTACAAGGCCTACCAGGTTGATTTCGAATATCCAGCGGTATGACAGGATGATTTCTGATGTCCTCAGGTACTACCCAACTACTAGGATGCCCTACGGGCATGATAGGTATAGAATATGCATCAATGAGGACTTCCTTTTTATAGTAGTCCGCGCATAGGGAGATATAATCCAAGTGTCGCTCCCTGATAAGTAGAAACAAAAGTGAACTTACAAAATTAAAATATAACAAACAAAAGCCACATGTACATAACAAATAAATGTACCTACCTAGCCGCTGCAAGTGCATAAGCACAAGGTAGAAGATCAAGATCAAAAACCTTGCATGTGCATGTCTTTTGTTGCAAGTTTACTGTCCATTGTTCTCCTCTTAGCTTCACCTGAAAGATGTTCCAGTCAACAGGTGTTGCAGACATATAATTACACTCTCCTATTCGCTTCGCAATCTGTTCATGTGCAGCATCAGTTAGTTGTGAACGCATGGATTGGCCAACACGATGACGATTGTAAAACCATTTTTGCATTAAGTTCCTAATGAACTCAGCTAAGGACATTACAGGTAATCGACGGGCAAATCTCATGCATGAGTTAAGACATTCACATACATTGGATGTCATCAAGTTAAACCGCCTATATGGACAGTGGATCCGGGACCATTTAGGAGGCCCGACCTTAACAACATAATTGTATGCTTTCTTGTGCACCCTATGTAACTCTTCCATCTCGAAATCATTTTCTTGTTGAGTGTATGCTCTGGCACAACGTTAGAACATTTCCGCCACATCCTTTCTGTGAAAAGTTTTCTTAACATTCTCGGAAAGGTGCCAAATACAGAAAGCATGGGCTGCATATGGGAAGACCTTTTCTACACCAGTTTGTATGCTTTGATGTCGATCAGAAATGATTACCAAATCTTCAACATGTCCAATGACACCCCTCAAACTCTCTAAAAACCACTTCCATGATTCATTGTTTTCAGAATCCCCATAACCGAATGCTAGAGGATATATTTGTTCATTACCATCCATAGCTGCTGCCACAAACATTGTTCCCTTATAACTCCCCTTCAAATGGGTACCATCCACAGTAATTACAGGACGCATACACCGACGGAAACCTCGAATTGAAGCACCGAGTGCCATGAAGAAGTATAGAAATTTATTGTCATCCGTGAACTGTACGTCCGTTATTGTGCTAGGATTTTGTTGTTCCAACACATAAGCGAACCGGGGGAGGTTTGGAAACGACTCCTCGTGCGTCCCATAAGTCAATGATAACGCATATTTCAAAGATTCATAAGCCTTACTGTACAACATTTGGATGCCATACATCTGCTTCATATCAGTGATGATATCACTCGGACGCATAATACGCCCATCTTCATTGTGGATTCTAGGAGCTATCACTTCCCCAATTACAGCTGCACTGGCCTGCCGGTGTCGACGGTGAACCACCTCCAACGGACAACTATGTTCATTAACAAAACTTCTAACATGAAAATATGTCCCTTCCTTTAATCTCACCGCTCTTAATTTCCACGAACAATTTTCTATTTTGCATACCATATGTATAACAGACTTGTTTGACCTCTTCACCTTCCATTCGAAATTCTGTCTCAAAGCATAAAGGCCAGCTAATCTTTTTAAATCCTTTTTCCTTGGAAAAAATTGTCCCTTGAAAATCAGAGTGTTGGAAGAGCTCGATGCCATGGTGGTAGTCGCATCACCAAAAGAATATGACTCGGATCCTGGGATAGTCCACTCTGTCATGTCATTCACATTTTCCGTGTTCACATTATCTGTGTTGACATTTTCCGCGTTGACATTTTCCATGTTCACGTTTTACGTATCAGTTGGAGTCCCACGCACATCTCGTGGTAGTGCACTACTACGGGTAGGTTCTTCAAATGTCTGATGTTCTTGAGGATGATTAACAACAATTACACGGTTGTCTCCATCATCGAAATTAGGTGCAGCATAACTTCTATCAAGGTTGACTGTTTCGTATGGTTCTAAGCAAACATTATTTGAACATTGGCGAATTCCGTCTAAAAATATCGAACTTCGTTGAGTGAACACTTGGTTACTACCACTGAATGATCCATAGTGCTCATCCCGTATTTGTTGCGGATCTTCGAATCTTCTTTCGACCAAAGTGACACATACTTGCGGAACTGCCTTGTCTTCGCGAAGTACAAATTGAACATCGTCATTGTCGCTTATCACCGTGCGACATGTACTGCCTGGAGCAACAGCTATTGATTGCATCTCAATAACGTATTTATTTTGATCATGTTTCACAATAGACTGAACAACCCCCAAGAGTTCTTCATAAGTCAAGTTCTTCTGCACCAAAATTCCTTTATTTACTGCACCAACATACCGTTGGCTTCCGTGCGGTAGTTCCTCCCACTGTCCATTATATGATATCAACATTCTAACCAAATCCATTGTCCTACCAAAACAAAACGTCAACATTTACAAAATACGGCTGAAAGTATCATAAATTAAAGCTAAAACAACACCATTGGATAATATCAAATACTTTTCTGGTACTATGAATTTAAGTCTCTAATAAAGTCCAAGATACTAAAATATAATTTTTGGGAACACAGGTTTTTTCAAATTTTTTTTTTTTCAGTTTTTGGGAAATAGGTCCACTGGTAGTATCAAATATGTCTCGGGTAACTTTTTTCAATTTTTGGGAACACAAGTCTGGCTAAACTACCAGTAAGTCTCGGGTATCTTCTAATAAGTCTCGGCTATTGTCAAATAAGTCTCGGCTACGATGGAATAAGTCTCGGGTAACTAACCGAGACTTATTCCATCGTAGCCGAGACTTATTTGACAATACCCGAGACTTATGAGAAGATACCCGAGACTTACTGGAAGTTTGCGAACTTACTAGAATCAAGAATTTGGAAACGCGAGAAACAACAGTTTGCTTAACAACAACAGATTCCAAGTGCCAGCACTAATCAAAGAAACAAATGAGCTTGAATGAACTTATAAAAAAGGTTTATTCAAAAGATGAATTACCTTACAATGTGATGAGCTTGTAAAATCCTTATTGAGGAGAGAAGTTGCCTTTCCAATGAGGTTTGTAAGCTCCAGATCGACTATTTTCAGAGGTTTGTGAGGTCAACGAAAATCTGAAATAGATGGAGTGAGAGAGAAAGCTTTGTTTTTCTCCAACAAGAAGAAAGAAGGAAGAAGGAAGAAGATATCAAGGGCAACGAAAATCTGAAACAAGAAAGAAGAAAGAAGAAATAAGGGAAAATCTGAAACAAGAAAGAAGAAAGAAGAAGAAGAAAGCTTCGTTTCAGAGAAGAGAAAATAAAGAAGAAAGAAGAAATAAGGGTATTTTTGTCCACCTCTATACTTTGGTGCTATAAAACATAGAATTATTAAGTTGGTGATATTACCATAAAGCCAAACAAATTTAGTGCTATTTTTGCCTATTTCCTCTTATTATTATTATTATTATTATTATTTTGTTATGATTTAAACGTGAGACATTAACAAGTTGAATGAATGTCTTTCATCACCAAACCACACATTAGACGTGGTATGAATTTATTTATTTTTTTCATAAGAAATAATGCTAATTTCTGTATAGTTAGCCTAAAATTCATATACAAATAATGTGGCATACGAATTACATGACAATTCAAATGCCACACTATAACAATTCACAATTTCACATGCCACATTATTTGGACATGAATTTTGAGTATAACATATATGATATATGTAACTGAACATTACTTGTATTTATAACATAATGAAAAAGTATATAATTTTGGGTATAAATTTTAGCTAAAAAAAAAAAAAAAAAAACAATCCAACTTTACTCATATTATAAAAACATATATATATATATAAATTTATCAGTTTCATCATTTAAGACAATGAATTTAGATTAAATTTGATAAAAAAAAAATGTAGCATTACTAGGTACTAATATATAAAAAGTTACTTGGTCTCAACTTGAAATTATAAAAAAATATATATATATTAAGAAAAATATATATTTAATATTAAATTTTGTAAATTTTCCCCCTCAAAATAATATGTTTAATTGCATTGACCTCCAATAAAATTTTGTTGACTTCGCCCCCGAGCACGACAATATTGAAAAAATAAAAAGTAAGATACGTAATATGGTTTTATTTATTTTCAATAATATTGAGTTAACAATATTAATCCATGATCAAGTCAATGGATATATTTCAACCATTTTTTTCTTCTTCCAAGGCATGTGAACACAAACACAAAGATTTCCCCATTGAGTGGGTATACATTAACACAAATTTGATTGCACTGAGGTTGGTTTCTGGTTTTGTTGAGTTGAATTTGATGAAGTTTGAGCATGGTTTATATAACTGAAAAATCAGCATATATGTTTAAGTATGTGTACTAATTATGGTAATATAAGTGATTTATGGAAAGAAATTTTTTTCTTGAAATTAAAATGAAATTGCTTTCAATAATCTCTCTTGTATTGAGTCTCTTCATGGCCTTGACATTCTTGAACACAGAAGGGCTACCTCCTACTGTCTCCGACTCTCCTCCATCTATAATTATATATATTCCTGATCAAGAAGATGATGTTCCATGCACACAAGATTCATCACTCAAGCATGTCAAGATGCCATGGGAGACCAGTTTACTAGTGCCAAATATGCAGATGGAAGTTTTTGTGTTTGCTTATAAATTCAATTACAATTTATATCATGCATTGTAATTGTAACTATTAATAATTTCATCCATGAATAAGATTTTATGCTCATTTTAATTTGTGGTTTTTTTTTTTTTTTTACTGTGGTGAGAGAGATTTGATCTTCGGGTCTCAATTTCGTTAAGAGATGTCGTAACCACCAAACTATTGCCTTTGAACCGGGTTGTGTGGAGTGAGTTGCCAAATTATCCAATGATTCAGTGACAACAAAGCAATACCACCTTGGACATCAAATTATATAATCAATATGATTTTGTTAAATTTCAGATAATATCTCTATAATTAGCTAAATTGATACAGATGGACCAGATTTTTATATGTTGTTTAATAGGTGAGTTAGCTAGATGGGTGACCTCTGGTGATTAAATTTTAAAAAAATTCTAATAAATAATAGAAGATATTGTCTAATTATATACAGTGTCAGGATTTGAACTCCATTGTCTGATTACATTTGGCCCATTCCTTTCCCTTTTTTCCTTTCAAGGACAGTTTTGTCTCTTTTTGAATGGATATGTTCATCCGAGTGATACACATCATCAACACGAATGTGGTCGTCAAGCTGTGGAGGCTGCAGATTTTCCATGCTCCTCTGTTTGGATTGCTCCTCAACTCGTGGATAAGCTATATATGTTCACACCAAAAAGCTTGAAACTCCTCTTCCCACCTTTGCATGTACCATAGTTGTTGCTACCATAAATTGACTGCATTGAAAACCCTTCAAGACTGCAATTGATTTGCATCGAAAGAGATCTAAATTGACTACTATAAATTGACGACATTGAATTCTATAAAAGATTAATTTCTAATCTTCGCCGAGTTCTTTTTATAATTTAATTTTAATTTTTTAAATCATATTTTAATTTTTCATTTTAGTTCTCTCCAATATCTTATAAAAGTTTTTTTTTTTTTTTCATTATTATTGTTAAAAAGAATTAATATACATATATATATATATGACCTTTGAATTTAGAAGATTTGAATGGTCAAAATTTGATTATGGTAATGTTTATTCACTTTTCTATAATTGAACATACTATGATTTAGAGATGGTATTCGAGTTAGAATTTTATGCTCAAAATTCTAAATAACTCATGGGTTTGCCTCTCATTTAAAATGCTTTCTTAATATTAATAGAAGAGCCTCTCAATTATTTATTTATTTATTATGTTTTGATTGGTTTGTTTATTGTGAAAGAATGGAGTAGGTAGGTGCCTACTGAAAATGAGGAACGCATGGTGTTGGTGTCACTATCGACATCAAATAGATATGGGTTTATAAATCATGAGTTTTTTTTTTTTTTTTTTTTTTTTGACTAAATATAAATCATGAGTTGGTATCCGCTTATTCCACGTAACATTTTATCCTAATCATGTCATTTATATCATCATTCCACTATTTATAATGTAAAGCCATTATTTTCACATCAAGCACTATTAGGGATGGTAATGGATCGGATCGGGAATAGATATCCCAATATCCATCCCCGTATTTATTTGAGATATCTATCTCCATCATCATATCTAAGTGAACGCAGTGGATTCGGATAATCCCCGAATTGATACAGAGATGTATATCCATATTCCGTCTATAAGAAAATGGGGCAAAATAGCACTTTTGAAACTTGAAGTTGTGCAACTATCACCATATTACTAACTCATGTTTTATTAGCATCAAAAATGAAATTTGGACAAAAATACCCCCCCCCCCCACCCCCCCAGCTTCTTTTCTTTTCTTTTCTCTTGGGTGTCCTTCACCTTCTTCTTCATTTTTTTTCCCAAACCTCCATTGATGGAGCTTCAATGGAGGTGCCACCGCCAACTGACGAGTTGACCGGTAAAACCACTGGGAAAACGTTCGTCGAGTGCCAATTATTGTAACCGAAGTGTTCGTTTTCATTTTCGAGTTATGTAGAGAGAGAAACGAAGCAAAACCCAAACCATTGCGAATCTTCATCGTCCGATTTATGACGATCCGTCATGAATTTGATGAAACCGATGGCGCCAACGAACTCGGCATCGTTCAATCTTCCAGATCCAACTATCTCCGGAGTCAATTAGCGCCGTCGTCGGATTGTCACTATCACTATTGATGGAGATCGACAGAATAAATCTCGAAACACATGAATAAGTCTAAAAAAAAACGCATGAATAAGTCTCAAAAAAATCATAAATAAGTGTCGAAACTGCAAAATAAGTCTCGAATTTTCGAGAGAAAAAATAAAAAGGAAAAGAGTAAGTGGGGATATTTTGGTCTCATCACCTAATTTGGTGCTATTAAAACAAACTTATTAATGTGGTGCTATTTGCACAAGCCCTCGCCCCAAAGTGCTATTTAATTTTTGAACCCTTCTGTCTATATCCGATTAAAAAAAAATTATATTTTTATAGTTTACAAGAGAAAAATATGTAATTAACACGTGTAATAGCACATTTTATCATATTTAAAGGGAGAAATAAATACATCCAATAAATTCAAACAAAAAATACTTATATAATTAGAATTCATAATTATATAATAATTTTTTATATTTTTAAAATATTAAAATCTATAATGGATCCGGAAGGGGTTGATATTCATAGACGATATCCATCCACATCCCCAAAAATAAAATGGATAATATCCATCCTCAGGGGCGGACCCACGTATAGACCAGGTGGGGCCCGTGCCCCACCTCAAATTTTTGAAAAAATTGAATTTGTTTATGTGTATATGTATAGTAATAATACACAGATTTTACACTATATAACCTGTTAGTACAACTGGTCGGATTACTTCTATCAGCAATGGTGATGGTGGTTCAAGTCCCACTGGTTCCCATTTAAGCCTTATTTTAACAATTTTTTATATCTTTTTTATTTTACAATCTTTTCCAATTTATTTCTCAAATTTTCATCTTTTTCTAAAATAAAATAATTCACTTTCTCTTTTCCTACCTCTTAACTACCTTCATAAACTTAATTTAATTTTATGTTATATTAAATTATCTATTATTATTTTGAAATTTTATTATTTCTAATAGTTTTAATTTGACATACCTAACACATCCCATCAATAAACCCTAAAATCTCAAATTTTAATTTATTGTATTAATATAGTCCATCTATTATTATGAATCATTTTTTTTATCCTTAGTATTTCTCTTTATTTTAGATTTTTAATTTATTTACAATCAATAAATCAATAATTTACTAATAATTAGAAAAAAAAATTCAAAAACATATCTAGTAATATTTATTAATCAATTATTTTGTATAAATTTAAAGTGAATTCTTAATAAATATAAAACAAAATTTCTTATTATAAAATTATATTGTAATTTTTGTTATTTTTCTTGTTATTATTTATTTATTAATATTGTGTTTCTTGTTTTTATTTCTTTTTAAATATAAGATTATTTAGTTCTTCTTAAGTAAGTGTTCTTTTGTTTTATTTTATACCCTAAATTTTATTATACCATCAAAAAAATTTTATATAAAAAAACTCAATTTTGTTTAATAAAAAAAAACCTCATTTTATTTGGTTCTTAAATTCTCAGTATTTTTTATATAATTGTTATTTTATTCGAGTGCCCTACCTGGTTAAAATTTTTGGGTCCGCCACTGTCCATCCTCATTTTAAATGGAATAAATTCTTATAGATATCCGTAACGTAAATAATTACTTGCCATCCCTAAGCACTATATGTATAATGTATGGTCTGTATATTTACTCTTAAAAATATTTATTCTCACAACAGAAGCAAATATTTGTAAAATAAGCTTAACAAGACTCGACCCTCCAACGTTATCGGTCGTCTGGTGGGTTTTCAAAAGCTAGATAACTTATGTTATTTAGTATTATTATTGTAAAGATATTCATTAAAGTTTGAATTTTAAATATTAGAATTGTATCTGGTTATATCATACTGAATTTTAACTTAATTATCCAGTAGAATTTTCTCTCAAAAACTTCAACCATAATTTGAATTAAAAGCATATAATTCATGTTGATTAAATAAGCCACTTTGATATGATATCATGAATGGGGTCATCATGTGTTATCTCTAACATTTTCTCATTCCTTTCACACAACAACAAAAAATGGTAAACACCAATCACCTCTGACCTTACAGTTCAAAGATTATGAAGTTCTGTTTGATTACACAGGTGGTGGACATGGAATTTTACAGAGGATTTGGAATATTAATAATACATTTTCAAGGCGAAATGGGAGGGATGAGAATGTCCCCAATGTTTTTGTGCCATGGATCAGACAAGTGAGCTGCCAAGTTCTCCAATGGTCCTGTCCCTGGATAAGCCGATTGTTGCACGCAGAACCCCACGAACGCCAATATTGCCAGACGACCTACCACATCAAAATTGACCACCACAAATTAGATCAATCAATTCTTATATATGTTTGTATATATATAAATATTGAAGTGAGAAGAGGAAGTACTAATTAAACTAACCGTTTTTGATCTCTTTGACCTTGTATTCCTCGAACTTCTTGGGGTCCTTGGAGAAGCCTAAGGGATCGAAAGCACCACCCGGGTACTTCTTCTTTTCAATGTCCTTTTCCATGCTGCGTTGGTGCTCAACAAAGGCGATGGCGAGGAATTCAATGGCCAATATGGTAGGGAGGGTGCCCCATGGAACCGGATAGCCCAAGTACGTGGCTTGACCTCCAGGAACTGCAGCCCACTCTTGAGCCTTTACCCAGTTTCCCAGACCCAATGCCTCTGGTAGTAAGACCCCTGGCTGCATTATGTTTACAAATTCATCAAATTAAGATTCATTTCCTCCATTTACACACACTACACTCTCAATCACCGGTTTTAATCCGGGTCAGAATCATTGATTTCGGAGCTCATATCTTATTTTAAGATATATATATCTTTTAGAAAAAGTAAAAAACTTTTATTGTAGTGTTTTTTTAATAAATTTCTACAAATGTCCTGTAACAATTCATACACTTACAATTTTATCTGCACATAATAAAGCCCTGGAAATCAATTTTCCAAAAAGTCCCAAATTTAAAGAAACCCTAAAACAGCCTAATCAATTTTAGGTTTGTAATAAGCCATCAAAAAAGAAAAAAAAAAAACATATCATTGTATCTTAATTTATAAGACTTATCTATGTATCTAACAAATTAAGATCTTATAAGACTTCAGACAAAAAAATCAAACAGGTTCGTGGTGTACAAATAACTTGATTATGAATAATTTAAAAAAAAAACACTTTAATAACAAATAAAGAATTTTTAATTAGTAAACGCGTCTTTAGATAATTGGAAATTGCTCTTGGACATAAATAGTGTAATAAAAGGAAAGAAACTTACAGCAGCAAGCATACACCATCTGCAGTGAATGAGTTCAGATTCCTTGTATCTCTCCAAGTTCTCTGGAACCTCACCAAGCCGAAGTGGGTCAAATCCAAAGTCACTGTACAGTGAACACAACACAGCACCAACTCGTAAAAATGTAAAAAGAAATTAACCAACTTCAACTTCAACGAAAATCAAAGAATTGAACTGTTAAATTAATGTTATAATTACCCTGGTGCAGAACCGTCAAGGTAAGGCGGGCGGGGCTGGCCGGGCATCCAGTCAGCGCCAGTGGACATGGTGTAGCGTGAAGTGGCATTGAAACTGACACCGGGAAGAGGGACGGCGGCGACGAACTTGGATTTGGAAGAGGAGAGGACGGAAGGGAAAGCGGCGGTGGCTATGCCGCAGCTCATCAATGTGTTAGAAGCCATTCTCTCTCAGAAGAGTGGAAGCTGAGAGACTCTGAAAATGGGTTGTTGTTGTTGCAGTGACTAGTGAGTGAGAGAGATGGGTCTGTATATGGAGAGCGGGATATAACGATATAGGCGGAATCCAAATGCGGATTGTTATTGGCTAAGCTGTCTTCCTTGTGTTTTGCTATTGGGCCACGTGTGATTGTCAATCCAGTTTGAGTCCACCTACAATATCCACTGGGTTTGTGGTAGAGGATCACTTGCAAGAGTCGCCACAAATGTGTAAAAAAAAAAAATCATAATTAAATGTAAAAAAAATAAAAATAAGTAACAAAGATTTTTCACTTTTTTATATTATTTTATTAATTTTTTTTCTTTTTCAAAGCCTATCAGAAATCAAATACCGTCTGTGTGGTATGATATCTACTCTTAAAATCGAGAAGTCCGTGTATCTATTTTCATAATTTAAGAAAAAACTCTTTAAACCACTAGGGTTGTAGTAGAGGATGACTTGCTAAAGATGGAAAATATCATAATTTAAAAAAAAAAATGATTTCTTTTGTTAATTTTTTTTTTCTTATTTTGAGATCAAGAATTTTTCGAATTAAGCATCATATATGGCTTGATATCTACTCTTAAAATCTGAAAGTTTGGATATCGACTCTCATAATTCAAGAGAAAACCTGTGTCCCATAACGAAACTCCAACTTCCACGGTTACATAGACGGGCAGTTGCACTTTGCATATAATTCAGCAACGTGCACATGTGCTGAAAGGTATGTAAAATATGTTTTGTACAAAGTTGAACATGACTTAAGTGGTATAACTTATGATTTCTTTAATTGAAGTCTTTCCATAGTAAACATAATTATATTCTTTTCTAAAATAATAATAATAATATTTTCAAAGGTGGCTGCTACCAATTGTCACGGTAAACATTCCCGTCCGATCAAGTGTTTGCAGTTACTAATTAACGGTCGACTTTTAACTGTTTACCAATCCGATCCACATGCTTAACGTGCTTGACAGATTTCAATTTCTCATTGGCCAAAACTAATTCAAAACAATTATCTATTTGACACCAGATCCCCACTCTTCCACTTCTGCATTGCTTTGCTTCCCTGTACTCGCCAGAACCACAACCACACAAAACACACGCTTCACCATTTCCATATACTTTCCTCTTCTTCTTCTTCTTCTCCAAAACCTCACCAGAAACCACTCACTAACATAAAACCTTTCTCATAAAAATAAGTTTAAATCATTAAAAATAAAAAAAAATTGACCGCCAAATTTTGAAATGGCGGCAATAGCGTTAGCGTCGTCTCCGCTGTCTGTAATGGAACTCCGGACTCCGCGAGCCGTCAAAACGACGCCGCCGAAGAGGAGCAAACGGCGGAAACAGGTGAGAGTGATCTGTAACTTCGGTCATTTCGGCGAAGTAGTTCGAAAGGACATGGAGTTCTTGAAGAAAGGATTCGGCAGAGGAATGGAGTGGGCGAGTGAGAAATTTCATCTTCCTCAGGTTTCCAAAACCCTAGACGACGTTCTCTGGCTCCGGAATCTCGAGGACCCTCAGGCCACTCCTTTGCAGCCTCGTGATTGGCCACAACCTTCCTATCCAGGTTCTCAAGTTTGTTCTTCTTGATATCGGAGAAATTATGTTGTTAATTGTTAGCTTTTAAACTGTTATTAGGTTTGAAAAAGGAAAACAATCTAGTCGGAGACTGTATACAAATGAGAATTGAGTTCTCTAAATTTAATTTTAGTGCTTGAAAAATAATTTGGGAGGAGTATTAGTGCACATACTAGAGAATGAGCATCACATATGTTATTAGGATTTAATAATTTGACTTTATGGAATTGGACTAGAATTTGAAGATTATCTCCCTGTTTTTATCGTAATAGGTGTAGAAAACTTGTTTAAAAACTTTGGATTGAATTAAAATTCACATGCAAAGCTTGTTAAAAGGATATTAATGAAAATTTGCATGATGTGTTTGCAATTGAAGGATAGAGAAACGTGATTTGTGTAGCTCCACTGAGAAGGGTCTATTGGCTCTCTCATTTATTTTCTACTTGCACAGGAGTGTTGCAGGTAACCTTCTATCTTCCCTAGTAGTTATTGATGTCAGATTCTCTTGACAGGATTCACTGGTGTGGATTTGTTCATGGCTGATCTTAAAGCATTAGAAGCATATGCCGGTTATTTCTACTATCGGTCTAAGATTTGGTCAAAGCCGCTTCCAGAAGTCTATAATCCAGAAGATATTGCTGATTACTTCAGTTGCAGGCCTCACATAGTGGCCCTTCGACTTCTTGAGGTTGTGAAATGATTTAATTTACTATATAATTTTGATGATATTAGATTATACTGGTGTGCCTCTTTTTCTCAATAAATTAAGTTGTTGCACTGTATCATATTTTGCTTTTCATAGGCATTCTGCCAGAAATGAAATAATCCAATTTAGATTTCGGTTTCTCGTTTTTTGTTCATCGCCTTGTTCTACTTGATGGTGGACTGATTTGACTAATTCTATGGTTTTTCGTTCAATGACAATGTTTGATGCATGCAGATCATTCTTTTTTAAGATTTTCTTACTGGCAGTAATATGTTCCTTCTATTCTCCTTTTGATAGCTGTAAACTCCAGTTCAACCATAAATGCCGCCTTGTAGCTATACATAACTGAAAATGCTTGTTAGCTTGACCATGGCATGCATTCAAGCATAGGGTAGACAAGGTATAGTTCTCCAATTATGATTCATTTACAAGAAGCTTTGTCATGCACAGTAGAGTACATCAAATGTTGTTTGACTCAACAATTTCGTACTGTCTACCATGCCTTCTATGTGCCATGATTTGTTCTTGGTTTCAAGCTTTATCAACTAGGTCTTCAATAATACTTTGATGAGCTAGCTATTTTGTTGGCTTCTATTGCATAGTAAATACTTATGAAATTAACGTTATTATGTTCTGGAAGGTTGGTTCCTGCTTTATCTCTGCTGCGATTGAAATTCGAACGGCAGGAATGAGAAAGTTCTTGAAATCAAATTCAGAGAAGAATGTTGATGGCAAAATTTCACAATACAATTTGGGGATGTTGTTGAAAGAAACAATGCTTAATCTGGGTCCTACTTTTATCAAAGGTTAGGAATGCAATCTAATTAAGGTTGGAATTTAAATCACATTATTCATTGTGCTTATTTACTTTTTGTTGGTTTTCTGTCTTTCTTACTTCCCCATATTTCTCTTTTCAATTATATGCTGGGTATTTATTTTTCTCCTGCAGTCACACAATTACCAATATGCTAGTTACATGCCTTTGCTTGCTGATGCAGTTGGTCAGTCTCTTTCCACAAGGCCGGATATTATTGGTTCTGATATTTCCAAGGTTTGATGAATACATTTTTCCTTTTTGCTTTGCGTGATGTGTCTCTCTTCTGGTACATAAAGTTTTTCAGGTCATTTAGATGCTTACGATGAGATACATTACTTATGGGTCCTGGTAATAAACAGAACCTAAATGTTCTTTGCCTTTTCATCCACTTTGGTCTATTTTTACCTATTTCTGTTTTGATTTGGTAATTTCTGGTCTAATGGCCAGTTATCTTATCTGTTGAGTTATAATAAGATATACCTTAAAATTTATCTATCAAACACTATGAGCATGAAACTCTCTTAAAATCATTTCAACTGCTTCACAATACCTTTTGTTTTGACATGTATGGCTAGGACCTGAGTATTTGTAATTTATGTCCACATGTGTTCCAATTTTCTTGTGTGTGTGGCATAGATGCTGCAATTATGTTCATTAACATTGTCTAGTATTGTTATTTCATTTAACCTTTTTGCATACTTTTGTATTCTTTTATGATGAAATTCTACTGGTAGTTCATATTTACTTATTGTTTTTCTGGTTTGGGCTATTATTGCAGGCATTGTCTGAACTGCATGATCAAATCCCTCCTTTTCCCAGGTCTATAGCAATGAAAATAATTGAAGAAGAATTAGGTTCTCCTGTCGAATCATTCTTTAGCTACCTATCTGAGGAACCTGTAGCGGCAGCTTCATTTGGTCAGGTGGCTTTTTATTCAACTTTTAATATGGAATCAAATTTTTACCATGTTATACATACATGTATACCAATGTATATGCATATTTGCATAAATGTGGGTGTGGTTGGAACCCTTTTAGTTTGGACGTTAGTTCTTATGTGCTTTATGTTGAACATATTTTAGGTCTACCGTGGAATGACTCATGATGGTCTTAGTGTTGCTGTGAAAGTTCAACGTCCTAATTTGCGCCACGTCGTTGTGCGAGATATATATATTCTTCGTCTTGGGGTTTGTTTCGAACTCAATTAGTCCTGTTTCTCTGTATGCTTTAGAACCAATTTCTAAACTAATTTGTTGGTCAATTGGTTCAGCTGGGATTGTTGCAAAAGATAGCAAAGAGGAAAAGTGATCTTCGCCTATATGCTGATGAGCTTGGAAAAGGTTTAGTTGGGGAGTTGGATTACACTTTAGAGGCTGCAAATGCTTCAGAGTTTATGGTATGCATTGTAATACCATTTTGTCATAATTGCCTTTCTATATTTTCATAGATGATACAGAAGATTTCTTAGATGTAAATGTTCCATAACTGTCCAAACTTTCACTATTGTCAATTTGATTGTAAGATTTGGTGAAGGAATTTTTCCTATCCTGCTCCCCTTTACTATTGAAGTCAATACTGAAATGAAGTTGGACAGGGATGGGATTCAATCTTGCATTAACATCAGTTAGGAATAGGTTGAATATTTATTCACCAGTCCAGGTTGATACCTCTTTGGATATGGTTTGAATTATATATCATGTCAGGCCTTTTATTGTTATTATTTTTAGCTTTGGAAAAGCTTTTGGTTAGTGATGGCAATTTAGAAATAAAATTACTTCAGAGACTTTCAAAGCAAGGTAGATAGAGAGAGACATGGGAAGGCAACCACTTAAGAGATATAAGATCTCAGTTTAATTTTCATAGTGCGACAAACTGAATATAGTGGACTTGGCTGCCGAGTTTGGCATGAAAATGTCCGTGTTTCAGTCATAAAAACATTCAGCTAATTCAAGATTTAGCATCTGCTGAAAGAAAACTTTCATTTGATTTTGCTTTTTGATTGATGATTGCAAAGCTGTCTCATTGTGCAAACATACATAATCATTAGCAAAATTAAAGGACATTTATTTTCAACATGCAATTCCTAATGATTTCAGGTTGTGATGCCTTTACGTTGTTTTTTCCAACTGTTATTGCCTTGTTTACAGGAAGTTCATTCCCGATTTACTTTCATGCGTGTTCCAAAAGTTTTTCACCATTTGAGTCGGAAGAGAGTTTTAACAATGGAGTGGATAGTTGGTGACAGTCCAACTGGTTTACTCTCTGTATCAACTGGTAACTCTGCTGATCATAGCTCAACAAATTCAGAGAGGCAGAAATCAGATGCAAAAAAGCATCTGCTTGATCTGGTATGTAAGGATGAATTACATTTGTAGTGTGATTACTTATGTAAAATTCTCTAGCAAGTGCTCGACTCCTGGTAAAAAATAAGCAAAACTTGGGCAGCCAAACCCAAATCAGTTTGAAGGAGGCTGTGGCCACATGCTCAGTTCTGTGTGATTGTTGAGGAACCTGGTTACTTAATCAATTATTTAGTAAATTTGTCAATAATGTGACGATTATAGGCTCTGTTATGAGATGGCCAAATCTTATGTGCAATTAACTAACAGATCATTGTGCTGGAACTATTCTAGGTTAACAAAGGAGTGGAGGCAACACTTGTTCAACTCCTTGAAACTGGATTATTGCATGCTGATCCACATTCTGGAAACTTGCGTTACTTATCATCAGGACAAATAGGGTACTTTTTTTAGCTTCCTTGCACAAAAGTTCAATTTCTGGCTTTGTTGTGCTTATTAAAGTTTATGGTTATTTCCTGCTAATTTCTGTGAAAGGTTTCTGGATTTTGGATTGCTTTGTCGAATGGAAAGGAAGCATCAGTTTGCTATGCTCGCTTCCATAGTACACATAGTTAATGGAGATTGGTCATCTCTTGTTCATGCTCTAAGTGAGATGGATGTTGTAAAGCCAGGAACTAATAAACTCCGTGTTACCATGGTATTTTATCTGCTTATCAAGTAGCATTTTTTTTGTGCACATATTTTGTTACCTAGCAAAAATTTAAACAGACAGTCATGACATTTGCTTACTGTAAATATCATGCAGCCTAAGTTTGTATTATGTGGTTGCAACTTTTTGAGACTCCTGTTGAATCTAACTATTGAGTTATGAAAACCTTTGGGCAGGAACTGGAAGATGCTTTGGGAGAGGTAGAATTTAATGATGGAATCCCTGATGTCAAGTTCAGTAGGGTAAGAACTGCAGTTATGCTCTCATGTTTTGTCAGATAACCTTGTGGCCAGTACTGTACATCAGTGCTACAGATGATTTCATAAAGAGCATTGGATATAACATTTATTACTTTGATGCTAAGAAATTTGTGACTTGATGTATATCAGTTTCATTTAGAGTTCTAACAAAGTGTTTCTTGAAATTCACTCTAACTTGTTGGATAATTTAATTACGTTTATTCAGGATTCATTCTTGCCCACCCTATAGCTTATCCGATCATTACTTGATAATGAAAGTCAAAATGCCTGTTCTGAGGTTTGGCAGTGAGATTCTTGAGAAGTTTGAAGCAAAATTTATTGGTGCTGATAATCCAATTTGGTTTACACTTTTCTAAGAGTTTTTTTAGTTTGTCTATTTAGTTGCAGTCTAAACCTGATCATGTGTGTGAATTGTTGAAAGCATCATTTGTGCATTCTTGTGCATCAATGTTAGTTTCAGTTTATAAAGTATTTTGGAGCAGAGCGTAGGGGTGAACTCTATCCCCTCTTAATTATGATACTTCAGATTCTTTTTAAGTCAAACTAGGAAAACATCTAGCTAACTTTTTAATGATATATATATATATATATAAATCCTTTCCTATTCTCCATCCAAGTTACATAGAATATATACATGATTTCTCTTGCTGCATTATATTTGTAAGTATCTGATCGTTACAATAAATTTATGTTTCTACAGGTCCTGGGTAAAATATGGTCTGTAGCCCTCAAGTATAATTTCCGCATGCCCCCATACTATACACTTGTCCTACGCTCACTTGCTTCCTTTGAAGGTAAGTTATTTCTGGCCATATTCCTTAATTCCCATTTGTTTCCAAATTTTAATGCTAGCGGGGATTCAAACTTCTATTCTATTTCCTTGCTTCTCTGTCCTCAATCCTCATGCACATTATGCATAAAGACTTAAAAGGGTAATTTATAAAACGGGAAGTAATGAGAAGCAGTTGCTATAAAAAGATTCACATTATATGTACCAAAATGAACAAGGGAACTTCTTATCTTTGACCGATGATGTTGATTTTTTTTTTTTTCTGAATGTTTCTTTGTTCAAACATTAGCAAAGTGTTTTGGCATATATTTTTTCCTTGATGCCAAATTTACCCAATAGTTCTTATGTGTTGATCATTCATCTTTTATCATGTTCTTTCAGGTTTGGCTGTAGCTGCAGATCCAAACTTCAAGACTTTTGAGGCTGCATATCCTTATGTTGTTCGGAAACTTCTTACAGAGAATTCTGCTGCTACGAGAAAAATCTTACATTCGGTAAGAACATTGATTTATAGTGGACCACATATATTATTTTGCACTTATTATTCTCTCGGAATGCCGTATTGTGACTCAAATCTTTATCGCAAATTACTGTTACTATAAGGATTGTCAAGCATAAATATGCTGATGTCCACTTTGAATGATGGTTTTTAGCTATTAGTCTATTAGGTATGAGCTAAAAACCGTAGTGTTTTTTATTTTTTCTCTTTACAAAGCCGTTGTTCAATGTATACACTATACGATATTTCTTCTTGACAATTCCAAGCATAGAACAAGTATTAGCCAGTGCTGGTCCAACCTAAGCAAGATCCAGGGAGGGTTTGAAATTCACCAAAAGGGTGATGTATTTTTCCCAAAGGATGAAAATGTACTACGCAAATATTTTATATTGTTAAATATGCTTCCTTACATTCATATTGCTGATGGTTCTTGGTAATTGGAACACTTAAAACCAGGTTTTTTTTTTTTCTGTTTTTAACTGTGAATTCTTTTAGGGAAATTCATGAATCATTTTAAAGTTATCTTTGTTGTTTGTTTATTGTACCTGTGCCTCTTTCAGGTAGTTTTGAACAAAAAGAAGGAATTCCAGTGGCAGAGGCTTGCTCTTTTCCTAAGAGTAGGCGCAACAAGGTATGTTGAGTGGTAGCTTCTGGTGACCAATATTTTCATTCTTCAACAAGAAAGCTAATACACATATCCGTAGCTCCAATTCTTTGTGATGGAGGTTTCCAGTACTCTGTACTGTTGACCTGTTGTCATGTTGAATGGGGGAGAAGGCATCATCTCATAAAGATTTGGAATTATTGCTAGAGATGGTCGTCAGCCACATTGTCTTTTTCAGTAAAATACATACAGGATGTTTAGACATTGTCATTTTCAATAAAATAACCACAAACATTCTGATATTTATGTACAGGAAAGTCTTGCAGCATGTGGCAGCATCAAAGAGTGAAACTTCACCAAGTAGTGGTGTTATTGATGTTGCAAATTTGGTATTGAGGCTTTTACCATCAAAAGATGGTGTTGTGCTAAGAAGGCTATTAATGACTGCAGTGAGTTTTATTTCCTTAGTATTTGATTACTGTTCATATGCTTTGCTTTTCAGAATTCAAACTCCTTTTTGAATATTGATGAACAGGATGGAGCATCATTGATCCGAGCAATGGTTTCCAAAGAAGGAAGTGTGTTTCGTAAGCAAATTTGCATGGTCATTGCCGATGCACTATACCAATGGATGTTTGAAGTTCGTAGAACAAGCATTTCAGTGACTAAGTATACCTCCCAAGTGAGATTAGCAGGTGGTCCTGATAATAGAGATTTAGGGTCATCTTCCAGATTATCTACGCCCATCGTTGATTATAAATCATTCTTGAGAGATAGACGACTTAGAGTGATTTTCTCAAAGATACTTGAACCTTTGAGAAGACAACCGGTGCTGATGCTGAGGTTTTGTTGGGCCTCCCTTGTTATGTTTGTCACAGCCTTAGCACTAGCCTATCACCGCAAATTAGTCTCTTTATCTGAATCCTATATATCCCCAATTTCATTCTCTCCCAAACGATTTGCATTTGGTACTTCAAATTCTTAGTTCTTTTAACAGTAGAATGGTTGCACCCATTCTAATGAAGTCATGGTTAGAAGTAAAGATGAATAGAGACCTTTTTTAATAGAAGGATGATTAGTATTATACGATTATATAGGCATTTTCTGCTTGAGTTGAATTTTACAGTATTAGGGAGATGCTTGTATCTGCCGTGCTACATATTCTATGTTTTTCCCATGGATTTAAGGTAGGATCCTAACTTGCCTATATTCTTGTACCTTCAAAAGTCGGCCACATTGATACTGGCGTTGCAAAGTTTCGAAGAGTACAAGAATCAACATTGCAGGCTCCGGAGAGGTACATACTTCATAAATCTGTATATAGTCACATTTATTATATATATATATATATATAGCTTGTCTGTTTCATGTTCAGAAGAAGTTACACCTACTTATTTATGACCGGAGTTATCTTTCGTGTGCCTGTGGAATGATTTGAGTCTATCGTTGATTCTCTAACTTATGGTAGTAAAATCATCAAAGGTCTCTCTATACTAATGCTTAAATGCTGCTTTTGTTTCTTCTATTTAGCAAAGGAAAATGTATGACTTAGTGTTAACACGATATCATTCTTTTCCCTCAAGTCATTAAGATTATTCATATGGTTGTATGTTTAATCATATTATTGAGAGAGAGAGAGAGAGAGAGAGAGAGAGAGAGAGAGAGAGAGATTCGTTTATAATCTATAATGTTATCTGTTGTTAAGATGTCTTTATTTCGGCACATCATCTCTTACCATGGATAGTAGTGCACCTCCATCTCCCCTTCCTAGTTAGAATTGGGGGTTGAGTCTCATCAAACATTACAGTGGAATATCTAAAATTTATAAAGGGTAGTTAAGATAATTTATATGTTTTAAAAAAGCTTAAAAGAGCTTTTTGGGAAAAGTCTAAATTTTAGGTTTCTCCAAGTAGACATAAAATGTCTTTTATAAAGGGTAATTGAGACAATTCATATATTAAAAAAGTTGTTTTGAGTTTTGCTAAACAATTAAAAAAAAACTTTAAAATAGTTTCTAACATTAAAAAAAAAAAAAAAAAACGTCTTTTAATCATTTCAAAAGTCATACCAAACACACTTAAAACATGTTTGGTGTCACATTTTATATTAAAAAAAATGTAATTATTTGTTTAACATGATTTAATACAAACGAAAATAAAAATAAATAATCATCCTTTGATTTTTACATTTTTGACATGTTATGTAACACGTTGGGTTGGAAGACATGGGTATCATTTTCCGAATATGACTATATATATAAATATATATATATCTTTTGAAGGTAATACGACTATATTGTTAGCACACAACACATGGAAGTACATACATCATTTTTTTATTTTATTTTTTATTTTTTGAAATTCGATAGCCGGTTTGAAACAAATTATTTTCCAAAAAATAACTAATGCATTTAACTACGACCAAAAAAAAAAAATGTAATTTTTCAATTTTACTCATCAAGTAATTTTACCCAAAAAGTGTTTTTATTTAAAGCTAAACTTTATTAAAAATACTCCTAATTGCATCATTAAATCTTTCCATATGATATCTCATGTATTAAAATTGAGACCAGCTATGTTTCAATAAACATTAGTGATGGATAATAGTTCTTAATCTTAAGAAAAAAAGGTTTCATCAGATATTAAACCAAACGTACGCCATGTTTTAAACAGTGCACTAGTTTGAACAATTTGTTCGAACGGATGCAATTCTGGTTCCGGCGATGCAAAGATCCTATCAACCTTCTCAATTTTCATATTCTTCAATCTTCAATATATAACATATTCTGTCAACCATTTCCATCTTCATCATAAAATCATGATTCCGTAAACCATTATTGATGATTAATTATTGAACTACAAAAAACCTTCTCACGATGAGAAACTACTATACAAATAAAATGAAAAATAAATAAATAAATAAATAAGATAAAAATAAATAAATAAATAAATAAAAACATAGCGAATAATGAAAGAATAGAAGAAAAGTTAGGGGCTCTCCATTAACACAATCTTGATTTTTTTTTATTTTTTTTTTTAAGTGTGGAAAATTGTACACAATTAATTACATGATCACAGCAAATTGAGAACTAAATGACAAGCTTGATACATTTTCAGATATACTGAGATTGATCAAATGTTAAATGAAGGAATTCTTCCTCTGTGAAAATTATCTTCTGTAAGGAGGGTCATGTCTTCAAAATTCCACTTGTTTTCAACTGCTGCTGTACTAAATGAGGAGAAAAGGCTGCTGTATCATTCAAAATTTCATTCTTTTAGCTGGACCTTGATCGATGATGGGATCGGCAGGAGGAGGTAGCGTCTCTCCTGTTTGTTTGGTTTCCGGGCCGTTCTCAGCCTCTCCGGTTGTTGGAGGAGTATAACCTTCGGGAAATGGTGGAGGTGGAGGAGCTGGTGGTAACTGCAAAATGGAAAGCATGTATTCTTCTTTATGAATTTGTGGTGAAATAAACTTGCAGGTTTGAAATTTGAACCAACTAGAAAAACTTTCTTAAAAAAAAACAAGCATTGGGATTCTTCCACCAATTTCATTATTATTGTAAAGAAGCTGTATCATCTGAGACCCTATATCAAAACAAAAGCAAACTAAAATGTTCATTCAAGCAAGAATTTATTAAAATGATGTTTATTACTTCTATAAACAAGCAGTTCTTATGTGGGATTTTTCCGTTTAGGCAAACGTTGACGTCACAAGATAAACAGGATAATAATAGATCAAAGAAAATATATCAGAAGTCGAAATTCTTGGAATGGCATTTAGAAGCAATTCAAATTTCAAAATGTTATCTACTATCAGAATCATATATTAGTCCGACTACAGGTTGACATCAAGTTCTATAACAAATTAACAATCCTTTGATTTTCTTACATTTAAAGCATATCTATTTACAAGGACATGAGATAATTTATTAAGATATTAAATTTACCTTGCGCTGTAAGGAGGCAAGAATGTGATCTACTCGCTTGACTTCTTTAAAGTCAATCGTCTCTTTAGTGACCTTTGAGTCAAGAGTTGCACTCTCATTTTCAGCATCAACTACATAAGAACCGATAAGAATGTACATGATGTAAAAGAAGAAAAATTAAAAGATGAAATGAATGTCATACAAGATTATATACAAGTGTAATAAAAAGTCACCGGATACAATGGCAATGAACTTGTTAATTGGTTTTACCAAGGAAAGATGCAAAAGTTAAAGTTGGAACGATCCATCAGCGCATATGAAATCTATGATTTGGCAAAAAAACTTTTATAGCTCCCAAGTAGTGTATGATCAAAATATGCAGTCAATGAGCTGCCAATACAAAATCTAAGGCAAACCAACTGCAACAACTTAGCTCTATTGTTGTAATAGTGAAAACGAAGGTGATTGTTAAAAGTAACAAGGTGTGTAAGGAAATCCACACCAAAAAGATAAAGGACACAGAGAGCTATAGGAGCTCATCAGTGGTGAAGAGAAGAATGCTCTATCTGATTATATATATAGGACAGAAATAACTACCTCTAACAAACTCCTAATATCACGGAATGAGTGCCAAGTGGCACCTCAAACAACTAACAAATCGCTAACTTCCTGCTAGCTATTGATCTTAACCATGATCATCATATTGATTACCTCAGACAATCATGGTTAAGATCAATAGCTAGCATCAGACAATCCTTCTTGATCACCTCAGCATGTAATACCTTGGATTGCTTTACAGAGTGATTATCTCTCCTTCTAGAAGCTTGCTCAGTTAAGTCAAGCTCAACAAGTACGATAACATGAGCTTGAACTGAAGATTCTCTCTTCATCACAGTAATAACAAACAAATAAGTGATACTCTACTGCCAAACAGTTTGAGCCATTGATGTAAAAAGGGAGCAAAATTAAAAAGCACTTCGATACCATATCCAATCTTCTCCAACTTTGAGGCGGCAGTAGTAAAAGCTTTCTGTATATAATAGAGGGCTCGTCCCTGTCACATTGGGTATACAATCAAGATCGGACAAAATAAAAAAAGATCAAAATCTATAAATGGAAAAGAAAAGGCATCGGATGACTGATTTATGCATTAATATAACTACCGAAGAAAGTAAAGAGGAGAAACTCACAATTCTAGCTGCAAAGACATTGCAAAGCGGTGGTGCTTGGTATATTGAACCATCCAATAAGTAATAACTCAGCATTGGTGTAACTTTCTCAGGGCTATCCCTCTTTTGCTTACGGATAACAAAGAGGTGGGGCTCCATAACTTCACTCAACATGTATTCTATGCCTGTCATTTTCCTGTAGAACAAAAGTATTTGATCCCTGTTATGCATCTCAATCCAACTTTTAGGAGCAGGCAAATATCAATTCTATAAACTCTATATGAACATCTTCAGGGAGAACCATAAAGAGGAAGGTATTTAGTGAAGGCGAAAAACAAATCTGAAACTAAACTTAGTGGATTCAGCCATCAGTTATTCAAGTCCTAATTAGTCTATCAACTATTACAAAGCTTTGACATGTAACATATATGAATTTGTGTGAACGGCTAGATATGGTGATCAAAGGAAAGATGATGTAAAAGGAATGATAATCTACACAAAGTTGCACTCATGAATTAAAATCTGAGAACACCAATGTCCTTGCTTGCCTTTAGTTTTCATGCCACTAACACCATTGTAGTTTTTACTTTTTCACATTCCTAGACCCTTAAACCATGATGTTGTTACACAAATTATTCTCCTATTATCAGAGCATCATTATCATGTGACATCCAAAAAAAAAAAAATAGTACTAGAATTGTTACTTTAAACTCTACATATGTGATAAATTGGCTCACAATAAATCTTATTTAACCAACTGAATTAGGTCTTTAGCGATCTCCAAGTTGGACTTGCATAACAGAACACAGACATGATTAGACAAAGTCCCTTACGTCAAAGGCATTGTTAATATTTCTCGAAAACAAGTTTGGAAACCAAACAAGAAATCTAACTAACTCAGGGTAATGGAAAGTTAAAACTAGATGGCAAACTCAACTCGAGAAGGCAAAATATTTTGGGAACTCGAGTTAATTCAAAAGAATATAGTCTTCAAAAGTTATTCTAGAACTCAGAACTAGTGGATATTCAGTTAATTTTATCGCAAAAAGAAGGAAAATTTATATATCTCATTTCTGGGGTCCAAATGTCCAATGGTTGTTTCCACAAGTCTTTCAAAGTTTAAAAGCTTCATTGCTCCAGAAGTCAAAACATCATTCTTTTACATTTCATCAACTATGTCAGCAACCAAACATATGATAAAGATAAGAATGAAACTGAAATTTTCCCATATTTTATGAGAATTTTCCGGTATGAAACAGAGGACCAATGCAAAATCCAAATCTTTTCTTAAAAAAATGAAATTTTCCTTCAACCCAACTCATAATTTCACTTAATCAAGCTAACATTATATGTAATTCAAACGAAACTAAACTAACTCACATTCACCATAAATATTCCGCAGAAAAAAAAAAAAAAAAAAGAAAAAAAAAACCTAAACATAAAAATCTGATCTTTTACTTAAAAATCCTATCTTCAGCCAAACTAAAACAACAAAATACAAATTTTCCTTCAATAAAATTTATCAATCCATCTAACCAAACCAAGAAAATCAGTAATTCAACGTAACACAAACCAGCATTCAGCAAAAAAACATAATAAAAAAAAAAACTAAACACAAACAAGAAAAACCAGAAGAACAAGCACAAACATAAACTGGGTATTTTTTTTATTTACACTGAGTTGATGAAACTCACGATAGCTGAGAGATATCAAGTGGATGAATGGACCGCATCCGGAGCTGTTCGTTGTTACAAGTCCAATCATAGAACGGAGACAGAGCAAAGTAATCAAACACCATGTTTCGATCGAGCGGGTACGAATTCAACCACAGCTGGTCCCTGAAGCATATTCCTGTCATGTCCGTTCCCGGCGGCACCACCGGCGCTGGTGGTCCTGCCTCGAAGTTCGCTCCCGGCGGTGGCGTTGTCATGAATTTGTTTTCAAGTTAAAATGCTGTGGCTTTCAAAATGGTTTTTGACTGTTAAAAATTTTATTTATTATTATTATTTTTTTTTTTTGAAGGGAGAGTGTTAAAAAGTTAAAACAGAGTTTTTGTATATTTTTATAACGGATTAGCCCAGGAAAACGATTTGGGCTCGGTTCGGGTTGTCACGAATCTGGGTTTGATTAGTAATTACAAATGGCTTTTGAAAATGAGTATTTGTTGGGATTTATTAAAAATAAAAGACAAATACAAAGTATTTGTATGTGAACATTTTCATGAAATTGAAACAAAATGAATGTGATAATATTGTTTTTATTAGTCTTCTCCTAGGGTTTTTTCTCTGAAACCCTAGTGTTTAGAAGTAGACGGGTTGGCAGTGGTCTTTTACGGCTGGTTTCTTTTTCTTTTCTCTTCTTTGTTTCCGGTTTGCCTGATGGATCTTGATGAGATTGCAAGATTGTGTGGAACTCTGTCTATTCAGAGTAAAGAAGAAAAGTTGTGGAGTGTTAAAGATGCTTTAAAGATTTCGGCGGGTAAGAAGTTGGAGTTGTGCCTTGTGGGTAAAATATTGTCTCAAAAACATGTTAACCGAGAAGCTTTTAGGGCAGTGATGCCTAGGGTTTGGCAAACTAGTATGGATATAGAGGTAGTGCAAGACAATGTTTTTCTCTTTTACTTCCGGAACCAAAGTGATAGACATAAAGTATTGGTGGGTGGACCATGGTGTTTCGATAACAGTCTTTTGGTTATGGAAAAGATTTCAGGAACGGGGGACATATCCACTCTGAAATTTAATAGGGTGGATTTCTGGATACAGATTCCGAATGCACCTTTGCTGTGTATGACAAAAGAGATGGGGGAATTCTTAGGGCAACTTATTGGGGAATTGGTGGATATAGACGTTGGGGTTACGGGTGAGTGTTTCGGGAAATACATGAGGATTAGGGTGAAGATTGATGTTTCTATACCTTTGAAGAGGTTCTTGCGAGTTGATTTAGAGGGAGGAGGTTCTGAAACGCTGTTGCTTTTACGATACGAGAAATTGCCTGAGTATTGTTTCCATTGTGGAATTATTGGACATTCCTATAGGGAGTGTCAAACCAGGAGGACGGATGCTGACAGAGGATTGGAGCAAGATTTTGATTATGGTCCTTGGATGAGGGCTACGAATCCGCCAGGTTTTAACAAGGGGTTGGGACATCGGAATTTCAAGGAGCCGTCTGGGCCAAGCAAGGGGAAGGGACCGAGAGGGACAACGGAAGATTTGGATGGTGCTGGCAAAGGCAGTGATCACGGTAAGAGGCCTATGTCGGGTCAGAATGGGGGTTTTAATCGGTTGGATAAAACCTCAAGGACATACCAAACCATGCAGGTAATTGATAATACTGAAGGGGTGCAAAGGAGGGTGGAAGTGATAGAGAAGAGTGGCAGTAACGATCAGACACCTGGAGCTTCTAATGAGGTAGGTGGATGTGTGGGAGAAAAAGGGGTGGCGAGGGTTAGTGACGTCAAGTTGGGCGGTGAAGGCGAGGGTATGGACGTGAATTTAAGACAACCATGCATTGCCATACTACGTGAACCTAAGTCTACGCCTATTGGTAGTAATTCAATTGGGGTTATGGACAGTTTATTTGAAGTTACAGTGGACGGGATGATTGATGGCTCTTGTACGAGCTCTGATAGCTCTGTTGTTAAAGGAATGGTGGCAAAAAAAGGGAAATGGAAACGGTGGGCAAGGGAAGGGGGACAGCGGGTTACGGGACCCGTGGCTGAAGCTGTACTGGGTGGCAAGAGGGAAGGTATCGAAGAAAGCCGGGAAGGTCCGAAGAAACTAAAAACAGGTGATGCTTTTGATCTTGAATCAATTGAGATATCGACGAGTCGGGAGGGTGCCCCGGCTTGCCGGCCCCGGCTTGCCGGACTCAATGAAAATTTTATTTTGGAACGCTCGGGGCTTGGGAGGAGACCGGGCGTTCCGGATCCTGCAATCGGTATTGCGGGATAGTGGTCATGATATGGTTTTTTTGATGGAAACTGTGTGTGATCGGAATGCGATGGAATTGATAAGGATTAAGCTGAGTTTTGATTCTAAATTGGTGGTTGAGAGGAATGGTAATAGTGGTGGCTTGTGTTTGCTTTGGAAGACGGTAGTCGTGGTGGATCTAGTGTCTTATTCCAGGTTTCACATTGATACAGTGGTAACTAATATAAATAATAAAATGTGGCGTTTGACAGGCTTTTATGGGCACCCGAATTCGGCACAACGAATCCATGGATGGAATTTATTACGTCGGATTGCGGGGATGGTGGACTTACCGTGGTTAGTTGGTGGAGATTTTAACGAAATTTTGAGTTTATCAGAAAAAGTGGGAGGTTTAGTGCGACCGGAGTTTTTGGTGGAAAATTTTAGGGCTGTGTTGGATGATTGTGGATTGTTTGATTTGGGATTTTCGGGTCCTCGTTTTACGTGGACGAATAAACGGGATGGCCCTCATTTGATTCAGGAAAGGTTGGATAGGTGTGTCGGCAATGCTGCATGGCGTCATTTGTTTCCTCTTTTTTCAGTTAAACATTTGGACTACTGGAGGTCGGATCATAGACCTATTTTGCTAGATTTAGGGTGTAATATTTCCGGAATACAAGGTAGGAGGAATTTTTTCTATGAGAGATGTTAGGTTGACAAGGAGGAGTGTGGGGAAATTATCAATCAGGCGTGGACTGAGGGAAGGAATGGACGGGGAATAGATGTTGTGGGACGGCTGGCAGCTTGTGCAAACAAACTTCAGACGTGGAATAGACAAAACAAACGGAGGTTGAGGCCTGATATTCTCAATAAAAAAGATCTGTTGGCAAGGCTCACTAACGGGAATGAAGTGGTGGACTGGAAAGGCTGTCGGCAGATTGAGAATGAGTTGGATGGATTGCTGAAGGAGGAGGAACTCTATTGGCAACAAAGATCTAGAATATCTTGGCTTAAAGGTGGAGATAGGAATACAAAATATTTCCATGCGAAGGCTTCGGCAAGACGTAATCGGAATTATTTGCGTGGTTTGTTTGATGTTAATGGTGTGAAGAAATTTGAGGAAAGGGAAAAGGAAGGGATCATTGCTGACTATTTTTCTGAATTGTTTTTGAGCTCTCAACCGGACAGCAATAGTTTAAATAAGGTGCTCAATTCGGTGAAGGTAAGGGTGGATAGGGAGATGCTGAATTTTCTTGATCAGCCATTCACAAAAGATGAGGTTAGAGAGGCGTTGTTTCAGATGAATCCGGATAAGGCGCCGGGGGTGGATGGATTTCCAGCAGATTTTTTTCAGAGGTTTTGGTGTGTGGTAGGTGACGAGGTAACCAAGTTTTGTTTAGAGTGCCTCAATGAGGGACGATCGGTGGAATCGATTAATCATTCATTGTTATGTTTGATTCCTAAGGTGAAGAATGTGGAACGAATGACTGATATTAGGCCCATTAGTCTTTGTAATGTGATATATAAGTGTGTCTCGAAAGCTTTGGCTAACCGTTTTCGTAAGGTTCTGGGGAGTGTTATAAATGAGACTCAGAGTGCTTTTCTGCCGGGTCGATTGATTACTGACAATGCTATGGTTGGATTTGAGTGTCTGCATGCGTTGCGTAGGAAAGTTAATGGGAAGAAAAAGGGCTTTATGGCATTGAAGCTTGACATGTCTAAAGCCTACGATAGGGTGGAGTGGAGTTTTGTGGAAGGAATTATGAGAAAAATGGGCTGTTCAGATGGTTGGGTTGCGAAGGTTATGAACTGTGTTTCGTCGGTTACCTATTCTTTTATTTTGAATGGTAAGGTGCGAGGCTTTATCAAACCTTCTAGGGGTCTGCGTCAAGGTGACCCCCTATCTCCGTATCTTTTTCTTTTGTGTGCGGAGGGATTGTCTAGTCTTATATCGGAATCGGAGCGTAATGGGGACTATAATGGTTTTCGATGTAGTAGGGGGGGACCCAAAATTACTCACCTGTTTTTCGCAGATGATAGTTTGCTGTTTACCAGAGCCACAGTTCATGAGTGTTACAATTTGAAAGGTTTGCTTCATAGTTACTCGGTGGCCTCCGATCAAGTTGTTAACTTCAACAAATCGGCCGTTTGTTTTAGTAAGCAACTCAATCAAGATAATAGGCAAATTCTGGCTGACATTTTGGACATGGTTATTGTGGATAACCATGAAAAGTATTTAGGTCTTCCAGGGGTGGCAGGTAGGAATAAAAGGATTTTGTTTGATGGCATTAAAGATAGGGTTTGGAAGAAACTAAAGAGTTGGAATAATAGATTTTTTTCGGGCGGTGGTCGGGAAATTTTAATTAAAGCGGTGGTTCAATCGATTCCAGTTTATTCTATGAATTGTTTTCGTCTTCCGACGGCTCTGATTGATGATCTTCACCGTTTATCTGCTAGGTTTTGGTGGGGGGGTGATGATGCTAAACGGAAATTTCATTGGTGTTCTTGGGAGCGTTTGTGTAAGGCTCGGTATGAGGGGGGTTTGGGGTTTCGTGATTTGGGCGCTTTTAATCAGGCCTTGTTAGCGAAACAATGCTGGAAGATTATTACAAGTCCAAATTCTTTGATTGCTAGAGTGCTTAAGGGGTGTTACTTCCCTGACTCTTCTTTTTGGGAAGCTAAGAAGAATTCTACTGGATCCTTTCTTTGGAATAGTTTGATTTGGGGTAGGGAGTTGGTGGTGAGGGGCTCTCGGTGGAGGGTGGGCGTGGGGGATTCCATTAGAATTTATAGGGATAGATGGATCCCTAGGGTGTCTGCTTTCAAGATTGTTTCGCCTCCATTGTTAGGTGTTGAGTCGACGGTGGATTCTCTGAAGCTTCAGGGAGGAGGGTGGAATGAAAATTTGATTTCTCAGGTTTTTTCGGAAGATGAAACTGCTGCTATTCTCAGTATTCCTTGCAGTAAATTTGGCGTTGGTGATAGTATTCTTTGGCATTATAATAAGGATGGCAATTACACTGTGAGAAGTGGATATTGGGTGGCGAAAAACTCGGAAATGAACCCAGGTGGATCTGGTTTGAATAGCTCGGAATCGTGGTGGAAATTTCTTTGGAGGATAAATGTTCCAGCTAAGGTTAAAATATTCATGTGGAAAGCATGCAATGATTGGATTCCATCAAGGTTCAATCTTTTGAAGCATGGGATCAAGCTTGAGCCTGTCTGTCCCGTTTGTCTCCAGCATGTGGAGACTACTCTTCATGCTTTGTGGATGTGTCCGTCACTGCAGTTGGTAAGGTCTGCTTGTCCGATTGGTGGCAAGAGTAAGGTGGTGGGGAATGGATCTTTTTTTGATTTTGCGCTGACTTTGAAAGAATCAGTTGAGGTATCATTGTTTGAAGTCCTTTGCGTGACTTGGTGGAGAATATGGTTTCGGCGTAACAAATGGGTGCATTCTCAGATTGAGGTTCAGGCGAAGGATATTCTGGAATGGGCTGATGGCTTTATTCATGATTTTCGATCTGCTAATAGTAATCTCAAACCGTCTAAGACTTGTAATAGAATGGATTCAAGATGGAAGGCTCCTCCTGATGGAGTCTTCAAAATAAATTCTGATGCTGCATTGTGTTCTCGTCGGAATGTGGCTGGGATTGGGATTGTTATTCGTGATAGTAAAGGTTTGGTGATGGCTTCTCTGTGTCAAAGAGTAGAGGCTGCTGTCTCTCCCCAAGTGGCGGAGGCAATGGCTATTCGGAGGGGTCTTCTTTTGGCTGCTGAGACAGGTTTGTTTCCGGTGGTGCTGGATTCGGATGCTCTTCAGGTCGTGAAGGAGATTGAGGCTGAGGTTTTATCTTCTGCGGACATTGGTTTGATTATTTTTGATATTAGAAGTCTTTTACGTTCTTCTTGTTTTATTTCGGTTAATTTTGCTCCTAGAGCTGAGAATAAGGTTGCTCATAAACTTGCTCGGTTGGCTCTGGAGTATGAGGGTGAATTTGTTTGGGTAGAGGATTGTCCTCTGATTGTGGAGAGTCTGGTTTTGGGGGATATCCCTGTTTCTGTGTAGCCTGTTGGCTTCTTCTATAATATTTTCCTTTCAAAAAAAAAAAAAAAAAAGAAACAAAATGAATGTGAATGGATTAATATGTAAAAAGCATGCTCAAAGAGGTTGAACATTTCCCATTTCCCCATGTGATAAAGGGTCCGAGAGAGGATATATATGAGTCAGGTTATATTGACTTAAATTTATGACTCAATTTTTTGACTTTAATATCTCAATCACACATTTGATTATGTGCTTTTTAATCCGATGATTGAAATATTAAAGTCAAGAAATTGAATTAGAAATTTGAGTTGATATAGCCTGACATTATATACATACATACATACGTATATATATATTCATGAAAACCAAATAGTCTCAAATTTATAACTTAATTTTTTGACTTTAATATCTCAACCATACATTTGCTCATGTGCTTTTTAATCCGATGATTGAAATATTGAAGTCAAGAAATTGAGTTAGAAATTTGAGTTGATATAGTCTGACGCCGTATACATACATACATACATACATAAAATCATGAAAACTAAATTGTCTCTTTAGTCTTTACATCAAGCTAAGGTAAATCATGAAATTTTGCCATCAATAAATAAAGAGTAATGCTATGCTTCCCAATTTTTTTTTTCCTAAAAAATTTCTCAAATCATGTTGGCATGTGAGTTGTCAACATCACATTCCTCACCATATAAACTCATGATTTACAAGATATTGACAACTCAATGCCAACACGATTTGGAAAGTTTGTTGGAAATTTTTTTTGAAAAGCCTAGCAGTACTCATAAATAAAACACACTTTCACCGTCATTAAACATTCTTCTCGTTCTTTATGTTTTCCGTATATGATTCAATTAATATTGTTTTGATTTTACATTTACATATTTATTTGATCATGTAGATTAGAATTTATTTATTTATTTTTCGTTTGCTATCCAAGCATGAAAGTTTGTTGCGTCTAATTTTAGTGTATGTTCATTTATATTGCAAAATTTTATTAAAAACATTAAAGTTGGATTGAAATATTTAAATAAGTTGTAATAATTAGTTGGATGGTATGATTGTCTATATTGGAAAGAATTTGTGAAAAATATTCTTTCAAATTTAATAATTATTAATACTTACTTTTTAAGAAATTATGATGTCTATTTTTTATTTTTTTAAAGATTATTATAAAGTCTAAATTCAGTAACAATTCATTACATTTATTTTATGCTATAGGTCCCCCTCCCCCCCCCCCCCCCCCCAAAAAAAAAAAAAAAAAAAAAAAAAGTGGTAAAAAACCTAATTTTGCCTCTTAGTTCAAGCCTCACATCTAACAATTTAACCGTAAATGCTGGCTGCATTTTGACTTATTTAGAGCATCTCTAACTAGTGCTGGCAAAACGGATTGGGCCCTAGCGGGCCGCCCGACCTGGCCCGCTAGCTTAACGAGCTAGGCGAAAGCCCGTTAAGTTGGCGGACCAGGACAGGCCAGGCTTGTGGGCCTTAAAAAAATTTGCAAAAAATAATCTGGCAGGCTCTACTGGTGGCCTGTTAGGGCCAGCCAGAATTAATATCATTTTTTTTTTCAAAATTTGAATTGGGGGGTGACTTTTGTAATTAACCAGATAACCGTTGGGGGAGAAAAAAAATATCCAAAACTTTTAAAAATTACACTTTTTAAAATCTTTTACAATTTTTTTTTCCAATTATACCCTAACCTAACATTTTCCTATAAATACCCCCATCACCCTCACCTCATTCTCTACATTTTCTCTACTTCCCTAATCCCTACTCTCTTATTCTCTTTTCTCTACAATCTCCAACATCTCTCACTCACTTGTTCAACTATTTTGTAATTTATTTTATTTATTTAATATATTATTTATATACTATATACTATTATACTAATATATTATACACTATACATTATATATTATATATTTACATACCTCCCACTCATGGATGACTTCTCCACATGACCATCGAAGAGAGTTCCGGTAGCAACCAGTCGACGAGCTGATGTAATTGTAAATACTTAATTTATTTTTTTCCGAATGCACTCTTTTTCCCTTACCAAGTTTTTATCCCATTGGGTTTTTCTTGGTAAGGTTTTTAACGGAGCAATTATGATTTGTAATTTATACTTTTTTACCACAAATTTAATACAAAATTACAAAAATATTATTCATCGAAAACTAATTAAGTGTTGTATGAAATGAAAAATGTTATATTTCATATTAAAATTATTACATTAATAATTACACAAAATTATTACAATGTATAAAAAGTAATATTATATAAAAAAAAATGCTTTAAAAAAAAATAAAAAATTTGAAGCCCATTGGGCTCTGCCCGTTAAGGCCCCGGCCTGTCCCATAACAGGCTTAGGCCGGGCTCACCCTTTCCCCCAACATGCTAGGCCGGCCCATTTTGCCACCACTATCTCTAACCAGACTTCATATTAAAGCAAAACACCAAATTGAAGCAAAAATTCCTCTCCAACCGGACTTCATATTTCTAGATCAAATTGAGGTTGTCTACAGTGTTGCGTTAGATTTTGCACTACATCGTAGACACTAGACTTGATGCAATTTTGTCCTTTTTTTTAATACCTAAAGTTTTGTTTAATTACAGTTTTACCCTGATTAAAATTTATTTCAATTGTATCATTTTTATTATTTAAAAGTTTTGTTTAATCACAGTTTTACCCCTATTCAATAAAATTTATTCCAATTGTATCCCTTTTTATTATTTAATATTTTTATTTAATTTATATTTGTTTTAATTTAATTATTATTTATATTAACATTTATAATAATCTAAAATTAAGCATATAATACAAAAAATATACTATTTTTTTTATTTAAAAAAATCACTAATTTGAAAACACTAAAATTAACAAGGATAAAAGCCTACATATTTTCAGGACTATTTTAAGTTAACTAATAAAATATATTATTCCAATATTATGTTAATCAATGGGTGAAAAGTTAATTATTGAGAAATACTAAAAAAAAAAAAAAAAAAAATTGAAAAGAAAGGAAATATTCTTTTTAAGGTAACATTTGGTGCAATGAGTCGGGGATGAAAAAAAAAAATAGTGTGAAAGTTACACATTTTGGTATAAAAGTTACACCAAATTGATATTTTGGGTTGGAGATGATTTGGGCTCGTTTGGTACGCTGTATTGTATTGTATTGGATTGTATTGGACTGTAATGAATTAGATTGTATTGTATTGGACTGTATTATTCTTATACAATCATGTGTTTGGTGATATTTTGTATTATATTGTATTATGCTGTATTAACTAATACAACCTTCTATTCTGTATTAGATAATACGATATCCACCGTATTAGACCAATTAAAATGTATTAGTTAATACAATACAGTAAACAGTGCAAAATAAACCAAACATTGTATTGTATTATTCTAATACATTTTAAACCCCTAATACAATACAGTGCAGCGCACCAAAAGAACCCTTAGTGTCAAATTAAAAAAATAATAATAATTAAAAATTTAAGCTGTGGCCACTGGCCAGGCCCCAGTGTCAATATTTATGCTTCAAAAATATTTTTCTTTTCTTATTAATTAATTTAGTAATATATTTTACTGTCAGGATTTGATTAGATCAAATAATACATGGTTCGGATATCTAGTCTTATAATCCAGAAGAAAACTTCGCACCTTGGATTACCCCTCGGAGATGATGTTCTTAATTTTGTAATTTGTTTTTTTTTTTTTTTTTTTAAAAATAATAATTAATTAATTATATTTTTTCTTATTGTAGCCTAATTCACTGTCTTTTATTATGTACTCTTTTGCGCTCAGCCGTCCCGATCTTAAACCGTACAAACCACCTTCCCCTCCCAAATCATAAAAAAAAAAAAAAAATCAAAACAAAACAAAAAAAACAAAACTCATTAGATCACCACCTTCTGAGTTCACTCTCCAATCAACGATCACCATTATTCAATTATGAGTTCTCCGGCAGTAAGCTTCTCTCTTCATACACTATGCTCTTTTTCCCTCTACGAAACACAAATTAGATCTCGAAATTTTTTCAAATTAAATTTGTTAAATTTATCACAATATGACAAGTGTTTGTTTGTTTGTTTGGTTGTTTGATGTGATAGGGAACGAGCCTGTTTACTGGATTTACAAAGCTCTGCAAAGGATTAGCTGTGATTCTTGTCGGCGGACATATTTTAGTTCAGATTTTGCCAGCATCTGTTAATGTTCTTGCTCTCATTCCTGCTAGGTTTGATTTTTTTTTTTTTTTAAATCTATTGCTTTTCTAAATTATTATTGTTTTTGATAATTTTGAATAAATTGAAGCTGAAAGTCAACTTTTCTTTAGTTCTTATGTTTACAAGTGCAGCAGTGTTATTGGGTTCTTTCAACTTAATTGTGTGCTTCTTCTTTTAGCTATTAGTTCAAATTCTGTGTAAATTTTGATTTATTTTTTTTTAATTCTTGTTGTGTACTTGGATCTGGGATTTTTTATGTTGACTTGCAGTTTGTGCCCCATTGTGTAAAACCAGCAATAGAGTGGATAATGGGGTGGAAGCATTGAAAAAGTTTGAAACTTTATGATGTTTTCTTCAAATTTAGATGATTAGAAAGACGGCATAAGTTCCACAATTTTATGTAACTTATAGATAATGTTCAAGGGCACTAAGATTCTGTTGAAGACATGGTGTATTTGATTGATGAATCTTGAGGTCAGTTAATGCACAATGTCTATACTTCAATCAAGGGAAGAAGAGAAAACCAAAAGAAAAGAAGTTGGAAATGGCTGTTTACTTACTGTATGGAAAACAATTGCTCTTCCTTGTGCTTACATGATCTTGGAAAATTGATATATACAATCCATTTGACAGACCTTTTTCTTTTTTGCAACTTTTTTATTCTGTGTGATGTGTTGGTGGGTCTTTTTAGTGGGTGTTTTGGAAAAAATAATGTTTTAGGAGTCAAAACTCCTCAAATTCAGATCAAGTCTTGTAGTGTGTGTGTGTGTGTAGGCAAATAAAATAACCATGCTTTGTTATCCCTTACCCACCTGTGGAATTAGATAGAAGAGTGATATAAAGCACAGAGCTTTAGATTTGCAACTTTTACTTCAATCTTTAGTGTTAATTGTTTTTTAAAATTTATTCGCAGGACAATTCCCTTTGCTTGGAACCTCATAACTGCTGGTTACATAGAGCAAACTGTGTATGGGGTATAATTTCTCTAATACTACTTGGTCCAAACTCCAAAATGTCTCTTTTCTTTTTTATTTTCTGTATAAAGTGGTAATGGTGGCTGTTGCTTTTCTAGATGGTGGTCAGCACTCTTGGTCTCCTTTTCATGGGGAAGTTGCTTGAACCAGTGTGGGGTTCTAAGGAGTTCCTGAAGTTCATCTTTATAGTTAACTTTCTGACTTCTGTATGTGTTTTCATCACTGCTATTGCTTTGTACTACATAATGAGGCAGGAAAATTACCTGTAAGTACAATGCCAGCCTTTTGCATTCATGAACTAATTATTTTTGTCTTCATTCCACTGCTTATGATCTTGAACTGCCTTTTCTCTCTTCCTTTATCTTCTCCACATGTTCCGCCGATAATTAACTCCATTTGTTGGCCGATAAATAAAAGAAAATAAACTGTTGGATTTGGTAGTTGAATTTAATAAAAATAATTGAACAAGGATAAACCTTGATCGGTCTGCAAATGTTGATCCATGCACACCTGAATAATCATTCATCAGTCGCATATCGTATGATGTTTTGAGGATTAACATTAGTACTGATATTTTGTATCTGGATTCTTTCATTTTTATATTTATTTTCCTTGTCCATACTCTTGTAGTTGCTGATTATCTTTCTGGTTTGTACTAGTTACATGCCTATTTCTGGCTTCCATGGGATCCTCTTAGCTTTGTTGGTTGGCATCAAGCAGATCATACCTGACCAGGAACTGTCTTTATTGAAAATAAAAGCAAAGGTGTGCACCTTCTTAGCACTTAATTTAATTATTGCTTGATATGAATTCATGCAAATTGACGAGATGTCCCTCACACTCCAATTATGGTGCTTTTTTTTCCATATCCTTGCAGTGGTTGCCATCTATTATGATATTGTTGTCCATTGCTGTAAGCTTCTTTACAGCAGAGTCAGCAGCTTATCTTCCAACCATAATATTCGGTACATATATGGGCTGGATTTACCTTAGATACATGCAGAGTAAAACAGAAACAAAACACAGAGGTGATCCCAGTGATGATTTTGGATTCTCTTCATTCTTCCCTGAATTTCTTAGGTACGTTCTTTTCTGTCTTTATCTTTTTTCTCTCATAATTATGAGTTTGCTTTAAATCTTTGCTCTTAATCTGGATTTGTCTAAGTGTCTATTGTTGCATGGCAAACAGGCCTGTTATTGATCCCATTGCATCGATATTTCATCGGATGTTTTGTGGAAGATTTGATACTTCTGGTGAGGCTCATGGCAATGCCTTGGGAGGAGGGGCCCCATTGCCTGGTTCTGACCCCATTGAAGCATCTAGGAGGAGGTAACATTCTTGGTTTCATGCCACCATGTTAAAAGCATCAATTGCATGTAGAATTCACTGAGGATGCTATATAATAACCTAACATGTGTTCATAAAAGGGCAATTTTCACATAAAGTTGATTTAAGGTCACATTTCAAAATTGCTTCAAGGTTGCCTTACAAGATGCTTTTGTAGTAACAATATCTTTCTCAGCTGTTTAGAGCCAATAAGGTAATTTTTTACATGGGAAATCAATGGAATTTGACATATCCTATCCTGTGCAGAGAAAGAGGTGCTAGAGCACTGGAGGAAAGATTGGCAACCGAGAAGTTGGCTTCAGCACGTAGTACAGAAGAGTTGAAGAAAGATGCTGCGGAAATCGTATGATAGATGGATAACTCAACTTTCGAAACCAGACAGCCAATGCAAAAATGTTTATTCCTCAACAACTTCATATGTTTGTGCAATGTAAGGAGATTTGCCCTCTTGTGTATCATTTCTCACAATTGACTCATCTGTGTCCTTGCTCAATATATGTAGAATAGAAATGGAAAAAAGAGTCCCTTGATCTGTTACCAGAGCAAAAAATTTCATTGTTTTCTTTTTGGTAAATACTTTGTGTTATTTGAGGACATTGGCAATGCAAACTTGTGTAAAAATAACTTTGGACCAGATGACTTTTCCTTTTGGTGCAATTCCTGTCATTGTTGATAGTAAGTAACCACTGTGAACAAAAACTTAAAAGATTCACAATAGCACAATTTCCCAGAAAACCCCTTTTTCTTACTTTATTTCTATGAAATGTATCAATTGAATTCCTTTTTTATTTTTTTATTTTTTGTCGTTTTTTTCTTTTGTTGCTGCTTACTATATAGTAGCCTAATTGATTTGAGCTTTTGTGTGAGGTTTGTGGTAAAATTAAAAAAGAAAAAGGATTGCAAATAGCACTTTAATTGAGATGCTGTTATTTTGAAAAAGAAATCATTGTACTAAAGTACTTTGTTATTTATCTAGTTTAAATATATATATATATATATATATAGAAATATGTTTGATAAGAAAAAAAAAAAAATATCTTTAAACTGAAATAAAAAACATGCTTAATATAAATTCAATTTTTTTTAGTTCTCTCTCTAAACAATTTTTTTTTTTTTTTTTTAAATTGTCTTTTTAGAATTTCTCTTAATTGTTTTGAGAGGTGAATCTCTAAATATTAGTTTTAAAAATGATATACCTTTTATATTTTCTTTTTCTATGTTTTAATTTTAAAGTGATATCTATATATGTGTGTGTATATATATTGAAAAAAATTGATGGGTTTTATTTTTAGGGAAATTATAAAATTAATTTCTAGTTACAAAAGAAAAAAAAAACAACCTTTAAATTTAAAATCAAACAATTAATTAAATTAAATTAAATTAAATTAAATAGAAAAATACTAAATATACATTTTGATTGTTAAGTCGACTACAAAAGTTAGGAATCTTGTGATAAAAAGAAAAAATGAAAATGTTCAAACTTCTTACGAAAAAAAAAGTTAAAGTTTAAGGACTGTATGTAGTAATTGCCCTCATTTTCCAATTTATTTTATTTATTTTTGAAATATCATTTTCCCTTTTTATTTTGAAAGTGAATTTCGTATGTCGACCAGCGGTTGCTTTTCGCGTTTTCTCACAAATTCAAAAACGCGTGGAAACAAAATCCGCTACGGCGCAGTACATTTTATTATTTTAATAACATTTCTAAAACGTTCCACGTAGCGCCTGTGCCTCCATCAAATCGAGAGTGACATGATACAGGCAAACAGCCTCAAAAAAACAGATTCCATCCAAATCTGACGGCTGAAAGCCGAGGATTTAAATAATACAGCCGCAGCAGATTATAACCTCCCGCCACTATTTAATAATTATTTTAGATAATGACCCTACTCGGAAATATCTGATATCTCTCTCTTCATCAGACAACAGAATCACCAACCACACGACACAAGCCAAATTGTGTTCTCGATTCGCTTTCGATCTCCACCGTGCGATCCTCTGACCATTTCCAGTCAACGTTCAATCGGACGGTGAAGGTGCGCTTCCAGGTAAAATTCTCACCGATTTGAATCACCGGCCGATCAGTGTTCTATTCATCGTCATTTTGACAAGAAGCTTCGATTTTTCGGCTATTTTGATTCGTAATATTTGTTGAATGCGAACGCTATTTGTTTACTTTTGATTTCTTATGTGAAAGAACTATAAACTGATTTGATTTTATTTTTAATTTTATCTGAATGTGATATAATATGTGAATATTATTGAAAAGTCAAGACATTTTAGTGTTTTTACTGATGTGAACAATAATATTCAAATGTGGAGAAATTTTATAAAGATTATGAGGATCAATTTGTTGTTGTAGAAAAAAATAATTCAAGTTGTGAAGTTGTTGATTATAGTAAAGGATTAGCTGTAGTAGTTGATGATTGTGATGTGATTTTGGAAGAAAAACATTAGGCAAAGGGATTGACTAGCATTGGAAGCAAAAAAGTATTTGGAAGTTAAGATAAATTCTTGCATTATTGTGGAGTTTTGTGATGGATGCTATACGAAGATATGAACTGTGTTTGTTGTGAAAGAGACTTTACATTTGTTTTTTTCCGGTTCGAGATGGAGACTTGAATGAGGAAAGTGGAAAGTGGAAAATGTAGATAAATTGGTGAACGAGTTGTCCACGAAAGATCTATTTAGGAGAGATCAGCTTAATGAGTGAATTTTCAGGTATGCAAGATTACGGTTAATCATGCATGAGAGTATGCATGTTGGTGGCTTGTTAATTGTCTTTAACTTCGTTTACATGTTCGTTTTTATAGAAAATGAAATAGAATTTTATTCCTGAGAAAATGGTATAGGCAATGGATGTGAAGTCCACCACAGCTACTTTATCAGTACTTATTAAAATCTCTCAGTAGTCAATACTGAGAACCTAAAGATAGTACAAGTTGAATCTATCATACAAGACTGCATCAGAATTGTGGTGAATAAGAAGGAATGACGAGTCTTGAAATTTCTGTGAGAGATATGTCCAAACAGAGGACAAAATACAAACCTTATCCTATAAATTATCAATCTTCTCATCCTTGGAGTTTTAGTAGTCCTCTTTTACTTTCTTTCTTGTCATATGACCCTAGAGGTTGATAAAACAGCGCATTTCCACTAGAGCAAAGCTTTCGTTCTTCTACCAGAAGCACAAAAACAAAGCTGTATAAGAATCCAGGTTTGGCTACAACAGACCAGAAGAAAAATTAAGCAATTTAAACCATAAGTTTAACGCTACATGGTAATTGGTTCCTTCTTGTTAACCCATTAAAGTTGGTGCCAAGCATGGAAAGAAGAATGCTCTTCCTTTTATTTTGTTTTGTGAGACATGCGAGTTCTGGTGACTTTTTGAAATGGAATTGTTAGCATCATATTGGGTGCTTCTAGAGGCTTGTTCAATATTAGGATAGAGGGATGTTGAAGTGTCAGGTGGAGGCCTATGGAGATCATTCCACATGTTAATAGAATGTTCAGACTTCATGAGTTTATGGCTGCTATTTTAGTCATATTTTGAGAGAGGCTGGTTCAGGGTCAGCCTGTATTCTTGCCGTCCTCTTCAAATGGAGGTCTGCAACATGAAAATTATTCTAAAATTATGTCTCTTGAGCTTGATGAGCATCTTTTATTTGTCTCTTTCACCCCTTCTCTTATGTTGTAGTTGGTGTTGTAATTTTCCTTCTGAGGAGATTTTCTTCTCTCTTTGTACTTGTACTCTTTCTCCATTCTAATAAAAGTCCTTAACTCCAAAAGATTGACATTTTGTTAGATTTAATTTAACTGTATATTCTGTTGTATTTGCTAATTGTGTAGAGCAGATCAATTTTCAAAATTGTAAATGTGAAGAATGCAAAAATAAGGAGGATGACAAATCTGCATTTGCTAATGTATTATTGTGAATTTTTTTTTTCTGACTTTGGCTAAAGATGAAGGTAAAACGGACATGGAGATAAGCTTTAAGAGTCAAAACATGTTTGATTTTAACGCTCAGGAGGCAGCATGCGAAGTGAAAGACGAGCAATCAATCTGTTAGAGCACATATGTTTAAGGAAATCTGGGACTAATATAATTGCAAGTTAGTGCAGAAAACCACATTTGATACAAATGCAGTTTTGTTGTTCATGCTATCTAACAAAATGGCTCTAATACTGACGAAAGCAGATACAGTGGATTGGATTCAAAAATGCAGATGGGTGAAAACAATGCTTTTGATGGATGGTGAAGTGAGTCAACAAGTCACGATATGAGGATAAAGAGTGTTTATCTTTTGTATTAGCTTCCTATTGCCTTGCCTCTCCTAACTAGTCATTCAACATATGTTGTCCAAAGAGGATACTAATGAGAGGAAAGCAAACATGTTTGAATATTGGTAGATATAGAATAGAAATGCTTAAGTGATGGAGAACACCACACAATTATGAGGGTGAATTTTAAAAAATAGTTGGTATACAGGAATATATGGATTACTATACATATTGTATAATTTAATTTTATACATTTATATTTAAATTAAATGGAAGAGGAATATGCATAGTATACATTTTAGCAACTTGTATACTTTTTCCTGTTACGCTTCATCATTATTTGCATTGCTTCTCCTTAAATGTAAAACAATCTTTTTCTTCGTTCTTCGAAACCCATTTACTATTTGGTGATAAATTGTAAAGGTTATTCTGCAAATTTTCAATTGAATTATGCTATACCACTGGTTGTCTAAGGAAGAGAACTTCTTGTGTATTTTTGTTTATGTTAGTAACTTAGTATACTAGTACATATATTATGTTAGGTACTCTATTGGAGCTGCTCGGTATGAAAATCTTAATCCATATCCATTCTTTCAGTGTTGATTTTAGGGCTTAATTAATAACTTTTTCTGAGTAAAGCTACAGTATGGTTATCAATGAGTGCTTGAAAATTTTATAAAATTTGCCAGATAACTTATCAGGTTTGTTTAGGGAATTGAGTTTAAGTATTGGGTTGATAGGGGGAGTCTGATTCCCTTTTTTTTTTTTTCCTTTACCTCACGCACAGAGTGGAACCTCTCATCGTTTAGATGGGTGACATTATCTGGGGAGTTTAGTGTCTACAGTGGTTTTTGTTGGGTGATTTTGCACTACTAGCCTCTTTAGGAGAACTGCGCATTAAATATAACAGCTCAGGTCAACAGTATCCATCTGTGTTCTGCTTCATAATATTGTTAATTTGTTATTCATAGTGCTTCATTCCAAGTTATTTGTAATAGTTATTCTTTGTTCAACAGAACTGGGCTGCTGTTGTAAAGTGAAAAGAAGGCTAAGCTTTCTTTATCTGTCTTTAGATTTATTTATTATTTTTTTGAAATTGAGGGTTTTTTTACAGGGTGTTTAAAAATGTTTTTCTTCTGCTTTTCTGTTTTTGGGACTGTTTTTGATGTTCTTTTGTTCAGCTCCTGCAGCTGTGTTTTTGTGGTTATTTTGTTCACTCTCTTTGTGGACAGTTCCTCGTAATTTATTGCTTATAATATGCTCTCTTTTCTGATAAAAAAAAAAAAAGTTATTAGCAAAAGTTCTTCAGTAGGTTGCTTCTTTTCTATACTGATCTGATCGAGCATCTATTTCAAGATTTATAAAGTTGCATATAAGCAAGATAAAAAAGTTATTGGTGAAGTCATAAAGATTCTTTCAGCATATTAAAGAAAAGGAAAACTTGATTGCTTGGCTATGTGGACAAGTATTATTTGTTTAAAGGAAACAAGAGACAAAGAAAACTATTTAAATGAACCAAACCCTAGTAAAAAAAAAAAGGATTATTTATGTGACAATTAGCAAACTTTGATAATAATCTTTGGGGCAATTATGATTTATGGAAATCAATTACTTTTGTCACTGATCTAAATTAGTTATATTGAAGTGAAGCTAGCTTTCTTAGAATAAACTTATGATGGATGTAGCATTGCAGATGTAAGTAATGTTTGTCATATCCTTGCAGCTATGAGGTATTTATAGTCAACTGGTCTAGATTATATTTCTATTATGGTCTTCTTAATGTCATTACTTTACCAATTTAAGGGCTCCATGAATTTACATTGTCATGGCCTTCTTTACCCTCCTGAAAATTTAGATAGTTTATCACTCTTGCTGCTCTTATACCTTTCTTGGTAATGTCCGTCTCCTTCTGATCAATTAAAGCATCATAATGCTCTCCCGTTTCTCAGAGTATGTTTATAATAAGCAATCTCCATTAGGGATGTATGCATAGTACCCCTTCCTTTTCTGGTTATCAAAGTCGGTTTTTACATGAGGAACAACACTTCTTAAAGTTCCAACACAACCTCAAAGAGTTTGAAGGTTTTAACCTACTCATTAGCGATCTTTTATTTCCAAGTCCTTGTGTTTCTATTCAATTACATATTTTCTGGGAGATTCAGTTGGTCACTGGACCATCCAAAGGGTACCTATAGATAGTTAGTTAGCCTTTCATTGTTATTTGCATGTCTTGGAACTTTGGCACTTTGTCTCACTGTTTAGTAGAGGAAAAGAGCTTGATTATGAAATCTTGTGTTCATATAAACATCTAACATATGTATAAACAGTTGCAATTCTGTGTTAAAAGCCAAAATTTTGCTAGGAAAGCAAACCGTAGTGTTCCTAGAAATCTGTATTTTTTTAATATGAAGGTTATAGTAATAGAATGTTCACTTTGAGACAACAAATGTAACATCACTATTTTGCTGCGACTTAAGAGATTTTTAACATTCATTATTTCTGAACAGTACAGTTGATACCAAGTATGAACTGAAATTAGTCTTATAGACTCTGTGTCAGGGTGCATGTCACTCGGTGAGGCTAGTGTTCTAGGTTGCAAAATTTTATAATTGAGAAGCCTCTGAGCAGAATGTTTTCCTATTAATAGTAATGTCAATTAAACTTCCATGTCTAGCAGAAGAGAACAGGTGTCATTCAATAAAGAGGGAAACATGAAGAGGGTGGTGATTCTCTCCCAGTTCGGAGAAATTTCTTATGTCCTTCAAGTGTGTTCTGAATATGTGAAAATGCTGGTATTTGAAACATAATTGGGTTGTGATGGATGGAGTTTGAAATGATTATTGTTTAGGTCCACCGAAGGAACCCCATTTGTTATGGTCTTTTCGTGCATGTTGTTATTATTTCTGTCTAAAGCATCTGTGTGTAGTCATAATGTCTGCTATTGTCCTGAGAATGTTGGCCCCTGTTTTGTGCGTTGGATTTGCCGACTCACAAAGCACACCTAGATTTTTATTTTACTTAAATTATTTAAGTGGGTGTGAGAATCATATTACTTGGTCAACCTCATCTCTGTATTGCATAGATTAGTTTAAGTGCCTCATCCTGTAATTGCCTAGATTAGTTTGAGTGGATAATTTGAAGACATTGAATGAAGAGAGGAAGATCATGAAGGTACACTAAGCTAACATCAAGGTAGTATGACTCCTTGTCTTAACAATCTTGCATGTCCACATCAATGTTCACATAGATGTTCAAAATGTACACATGATCCAAAAGATGAACTGTTTTTATTAATGACATGGCAAAGGGACAATGCACATGTATATATATATATATATATACACCTGATATTTTAGAGCTAATATAAGATAGTTTTTGAAGTATAAATAAAGAAGTTTTTTATTTTAGTACTTTATCTAAATAGAGTCCTTCACATATTAAATTATTTATCCTAGATAAATCTCTATTTTTGTTGTTATCAAAGGCTAGAACTCTTATTTATTACATGGATTGTGTTAACATGTGTTCCATATTTTGGGAAGAATAAAATTTTTATTTTTAGTTAGTATGTACTGTAACAGAGTGCACACGTTAACAATACCCTTATTATGTTAAGGTGTTATATCATGTCTAGAGGATGAGATTTGAATCAAACGTACTCTACTAGTTTAGATAAGATAAATTCGTTTCAAATCCTTTTTAAATAGTTTCAAAAAAAAAAAAAAAAAAAAAAAAAAAAAATCCTTTTTAAATTAAAATAAAACATATTTTCAGTAATTTAACATACCCAAAATTCTTCTTATATAAATACAAGTGACAAGTGTATATTCACATACTTATTCATGCATTAGAATTAAGAATCATCGTGTTTTCCATTCTAGAGTGGAATTATGGGTTTTCATCATGATTTTACATGCTCATTCACATATGCATACTGCATGTCTGCATCACACATATTGTTTGTCCTTGCATAAATTTGTGTGCCTTTTTCATTAGCTTTTTAGCTTCTCATGATAATTTCTATGTTGCATCTCTGATTTATTTGATAGATTTTCAGTTTGTATGTGTTTGCTGTATTTCTATTTGAAATCACATGAATGATAAGACATGCATGCTATTTCCTTTTTAGCTCTATCTTTCTGTCTACGTGAATACGTGATCATATACATAATGAATAGATTCATACATGTTACTTATGATTTCTTTTGCTTTTGCCTTTTGTTTTTATGGTATTGGTTTGGTTCAATGTCATGTATTAATTATTTACATTTACTTTTGCATTTTGCTTTTATGGTATATGGTATGGATTTGAACCATCCAAAACCTATACAGACCCAGTGCATCTATTTAACACTGGCCTTAATGCAAGGGCACTTTTTAGTTTTCACAGGTTGGTGTGCTTTTTCCTATTCTTCAACTCTAGAATCTGAATCAACCTCTACTGTGAGGGGATATGGAACATAGGCAGCAGTACACCACATCTCAATCCTTTGAGACAGGCCACAATCACCCCCGAAGTGGGATAACTGCTGAATGGTCTTGCATGCTTATGGGTGCTGGAGCTTTGAATGATTTCACTGGTGAGTGGTGATACTGATGCCTCGAAATTTTACTGATAATAACTATGAAGATAATCAATCTAAAAAATATTCAGATGTGGTACAGATAGGGTATTGTGCACTCTAAATATCATAAATTTGTCATCTTATTTTAATTATGTGCCTTTTGAAGCCTCAACTTCCTTATTTTAATGTCAGCCTTCATACGTCTCCTATGTGGATTTTTAGATAACTGATCTGTTTCTTCCTCAGACCAACAATTTTCCATTAACTTAATCTCTAAATAGTTATTGCTCTTTCTAAGAATCATTTGATGGATTAGTCACTAGTGTATCTACTACTGTCATTCATTTTTAATATTGCATTGCAGGAAGGACAGTTGCTCCAGAAAATGGTTTTTCTGTTTATCCCAGGGAAAATATGCGTATGCGTGGACAATACTATGCCTCAGAGCGAGACATGGAAATTAGGCCATTTGAGCATGCTTCAAGTTTTATATTTGACGGTTCAACTGTACATAATAATCTTTCAAACCCTTATTACAATTCCTTCCCATACTTTCCACCTTGTGGGAGGTTTCATCCAACTCCAGAGAATAACACTGCCCTTTCTAGTTTTGGATATCCCAACTGGCACACTGTGCATGAAGTTCAGAGAGGTTTACATAATCATGCCATGGACACCGGAAGAGGGCGACTGAAAAGAAAACGGCTTGGAAATTCTTTAGATTATGAGAGGGGCTGCACAAACAGACACTATAATGCAGGAAGTTCATCCAACTCTTCAGAATTTTGGCGAGACGAGCCTACTTTTGGTTATCAAAATTATCCTTCCAGTTCCATTGGTTTACCTCACTACAGAGGTTCCAGCCTCTCAATTGACAATGAGGATCCTTCAAGGAATGTGAGGAGAAGACAATATAGACTTGATTGGGAAGTCAATCCTTCGAGGGATGTGAGGAGACATTGTAGACTTGATTGGGATGTGAATAGGAGGAGAACATATTCAACAAATAATCTTTCTCATTATTATGGTTCAACAGCTCAAAATCGTTCTAGGCCTGTAGAGGTTGCTTGGTTAAATGCTGATGCAACTACTCATTATCAGAATCGTGTTGCTACATTTTCTGCTGCACATAGGTGGTTTCAAATTTCTGGTTAGTATAAGTTGTATTACTTCTTATGCATACTTTTCGCCTTTTCGGTACCATACCTAAGAAACATGTTTGAGAAAATTGCAGGGAGTTCTGGCTTTAGACCTGAGATCAATCAGTATTCTGCCAGAGAAAGTGCTGCAGATGTCAATGGGCACATCCATGATTCCATTTCAAACAGGAATTCAATTTTTCCTCCAAGTCATATTCATGGACTTCATGGCCTGGCTGGATTGGAAGGCTGCTACAGATATTCTCAAAGAACAATTCCTTCATACAGGACTGGTCTAAGTACTGCTCACTCAGAACGAGCAGCTCCCACAGAAAATAGTCTGCAGTTTCACTCTGAATCGTATTCTTCTAGATATTCATTATCCGTTGGAGGTTGGCATAGTACTCATCAGGGCCCAAGGTCAAGGACAGCTGTTGAGAGATTTGAATCGCTGTCAAATGCCGTGAATGCGCATGACCAAATGGTGCGTAATCATTCTGGATGTGGTATACTTATTGGATATTGATTGTCATGGTATTATTGGGGATTCAAACTACATGCTGCTTTTATTTCTTAAAAGTTTGTAGACCTTGCTGTGGTTGATGAGTGACATAGCTATTGGCTTTCACTTTTTGATATTACACTGGAAATTTTGTTTCCGACTCTACTAGCCAGATTATGTCGTTTTTACTAATCGTTAGATTTTATCCGGATGTGATGGATGAAGTTGCTTATTATCTGCTAATCATGTATTTGTGTTCCACCCTTGCAGGACCAAATGACGGTGAATCTCTCACACTTCTATGTTTCTAGAGATTTGTTTGACCAGTATAGGGACATGAGACTAGACATTGATAACATGAGTTATGAGGTTGCTATTATTTGAATAATCCATGCCTTGTTTCCTAGTTGCGTTTTTTTTTTTATCTTTTTATCCTCGCTAAATTATTTTCTGCATGCAGGAATTACTTTCTCTTGGAGAAAGGATCGGGAACGTACGCACTGGATTGTCCAACAATGTCATTTCAAAGTGCTTGGTGAAGACAACATACTCTACTCTTGATGACAACAAGAAGGAAGGATCCTGTGTGATCTGCCAGGTAACTTGCATCTGAGATTCCGACTATAATTTTCATCATGTAACAGTGTTACTAGTTACCGATAGAGCTCCCGACAATGTACGTCCAGAAGATTAAATATGATCACAATTATCATGATTGGTTATATTCGTATATCCGCACTTTGTTCTTCAAAAGGGGCATCATAGATGCACAATTCATTTTTAGATGCCAGCCCAAAGTTAAAACTATACTGAGAGTACCAATCATATAGTTGGAAGAATTACGAGTGCGTTTCAATTTTTGACTGCTTGTACAAGTCGTTTCTTGACTGGTGTCAGCAGTCCATGTGCTTATTTGCAACTATTGGAATCTGTTTTAATATGTTGTTTTCAATTGCAATTGGCAGGAAGACTACAGTGACATAGACGAAGTTGCATCGATAAAAAACTGTTGTCATGATTACCACACGGGATGCATCATGAAATGGCTCTTGATTAAGAATGCTTGCCCAATTTGCCAGGGTCCTGCTCTCGCAAACAGTCCAAAGAAAAATTGACTAACCTTTATTCGATATATTATGCTTGTTCGATATGGGGGAGGACACATCTCGGCTGTGGAGTTTATATACTAATTACAAACAAGTTAGTTTAAAGTGTCTTTGGTGTATGTTTACTCTACTAGCTAAAATAGTTTCTTTTGTTTCTAAAGCAGCTTTTTATGATTAATTGTGTGATGAAAAAGTCTTTTAGAGTGGTTTTAGACTCTGAAATCTCTTTGAAAAGTAGAGAAACAATATTTAATTGTGTGAATGTTTGAGATTGAAACATGTTTAGGTCATTGGATGTTTGCATAGATTATTAACATTAGGTTACAACATAGTTGTAAATATTGAGAATATCGATGAGAGTCACAGAATATCGACAATTTCAATGATATTTTCTATATTGGTACCTCTAAAATAGAGAAAATATCGAGAATATATTGGAAATATTAGCTATATACATATGTATTTTTTTACAGAAATTATCCATATCTACTTGCTTGGTAATGGGTAATGAAAGATCGAAGCTACTGCAATAATGTCTTCAATTGCACATGAAACAATAAGTCCCTTTCAATTGATTCAAACAAATTTACAATATTTTGTAGACTTTATTTTGCAATTGCGAAGAGAGAAAATATCAACTTGCAGTATAATATATGACCAACCATATTGTCGATTCTTCTACTAATTTCTGCACTGAATGACATCCTCCTCTGAGATTTACAGAGAAATTATGTGGCATATTGTCATATTTGTCATCAATTCTACCGTTCAAATCAGCTATCGAATGCTTCTCCAGCCAAATACTGTTTGTGAACCATTTTTCTGTAATCTGGAAAAACAACGGAAACGATTTATGAGAAACAATGTTCAGACAAATTACAAGTAAATAAACGATTTCTATTACCCTAGAGCACATTCATGAATATCATAGAAAAAGTGAAATTCTGTGTTTAGGATCCAGTTTACACAATAACCAACAAAATTCTGACGGAGTTTAAACCAGTACGTCAAGTTCTGAAGGCGTCCTTGCTTGTTATATTTAGGGAACAAATAACAAAAAAAGAAAGAAAAAATGAACCAAGGGAGAAAATAGAATGTTTTGTCCAACCTTCCTTATTGCTCAACAGAGCTGCAGCATAGCTGTTGAGAGGACTCTCTGGATTAGGCTCTGCATGTGAGAACCAAATAGTTAATAAAACACAGAAACAAAGTCGAAGATAGATTTATCAGTTTTGGAACCCCAATCATGTAGGAAAGAGCAAGCATACCTTCTAGTAGACTTTGAATGGACAAAAGAATGGTTCTGCAATCATAAGCTGAAGACCACTTGTCCTATTGCAACATGCAAGGAGAAAACCGATCATCTTGATGAAAAAAATATTTATATCGAATATGGAGAATCCCACATCAAAACCCTTAAAAGGAATTTCTCCTATCTCATCTTCTTGGAGTTGTGATTAGCACACTATTTTTAATGAAAGTATCTCATAAAAGTTAAAGTGATACCTGAAGAATGTCAAGGCATATGTTGCCAAACTGATCCACGTTTGGATGGAAGCACATAGTCTCAAACTTGACTTGGGGAGGCTTAAAAGGGTAGTCCAGGGGAAACCGCAAAGAGAGTTTGTATGATAAACCCTCATACATAGTTCCTTTTCCACCTTCAATTGTGCCAATCCAAGTAAAAATGCTCTCGCCTTCTGGAAAAGCCGACACTCCAAGATCTCCTCCACTCATCTGCATGAACAAAAATATTAGAGAGATTTTAAATCAATGGATGATAGCAGACATGGTTCCTATTCAATTGATGAAAAATGTAATATACACAAACAAATAAAGAGATAATACACTCAACAGTTTTCCACATGCAATTATTCCTTGAACTTGCAACTTTACAGTCTAAAGCTTATTCAGTAAAAGCACACATTTACATCAGCAGTACTATGTCTAAATGATTCCCTACCTTGGCCATACTTGTCCTCAGAGTAAGACCTTTAAACTTTATCCTACAGCTTCCATCAATAAAAGTTACCTCAGACTTATATACACAGGTATGCATTTCATTATAGCACATCCCCTTATCAACAATCAATTATATAATAATCGACAAACTATCAATAAAAGTGAGAGGTTCCATGGAAAGTTTTCTTCAAGACAACATAATTCAAGAGTACATTACTACGTTAGAGGCCTTTCAATTCCAGAACCTTTATCTCTACATAAATTCGGAGTCCGAAAAACCAAGTCTTGAGCAATCAGACTAAGAAACTAAATTTTTACTACCAATACACATATGACAATCCATCCAAAATTGTAAAACAATCAGGAAACCGAACAAGTTACTTGACATTTCTAAATTCTTCTTACTATTTCAAACACACAAGATAGAAAAGAATACATATACATACCATGAGAGACATCAATTCCTTCTGTAACCTGCAAAAAAGTACACAAATAGAAACCATGAAAATCCATACAATTGAAGCAGCAAACAAATATATGTAGTAAGAGTACAGACTAAATCCTAATCTTTCCAAAGATATCACTCAAACCCTTAAAAGATACAATCAGCATAGCCCAATAAAACTATTTTGAAAAAAAGTTCAGATAACATATCACCTAATAGCAAAAAAAAAAAAAAATGTCCTTTTTATTCCATAACTTTCTCAGCAACCAAGCAGAAATTTAATTAGCATTTCACAATTAATAGTCCACTTTTCATCATCTAAACTTTCTCAGGAACCAAACAGAAAACTAATTAACCAACTAACTACTCATTGAAGAACTGAAAAGCTAAGGGCTCGAATTTTATTTTCTCTAACTCAATTTTCTCGAGAACCAAACAGAAAGCAGACAAATTTTCTCAGGAACATAAACGCAAAATTCAAGAAAAAGAAACCACCTCTGAGAAACGGAAGCTGTATCGACGGTTTTGGGAGTAGATACGGGCTGCTTCGACGCACCAGCGGGTGTGTGTCGCTGATGGATCGACGAGTTATCGACAGTCTGATTCGGCCGCACCTCCATGATCAAGATCACTGATCAACGGCCGATGATCGGTGACGACTGACGGTGAGGATGATGATGATGATGATTGTTATTGTTGATAGCGCTCTGGTTTTTAACTTTTTTTTTTTAGTTTGGTTTAGCTTTAAAGAAAGATTAGAAAATTAATAATTTTTTGATTGGTTAATAATGGTGGTAGTGGACCAGTGGTGATGATGAATCGATGACTGTATTATTAAATTATTATTATTTTTCTTAAAAATAATTTATTATGTGAAGAATACAGCTATTATTTTTCTCAAATTAATATTTAATCAAATACGAATAATCGAATATAATCCTGTCCCTAATTAATATAACTTAATTGATATGATTATTGATTTTAAACATTACTTTTGGGATTAGACGGTATCAATATTCTAGAGTGTTTTAATTTAATTTGTATTTGTATGGGATTAGACAAGATGTCATGTGTGCTTAATTTTATTTTAATTTTAAAAAGAAAAATGTGACAAATGGAAGTGAAACTTCATACACATTGTTTTCAATATTAATTAGATTTAACCATTAATCAATTATTAGTTAACATATAATTTAAATAGGATTGGATAGAGTTTAATAATTTTCTTTTCTTAAATCAGACACCGAAAGAATTAGGGTTCACCGAAACCAATCGAAATCAATCACAACACACTCGACCCAAATATCTACTCTCACAATCGAGATTCATGAGGAGGTGTTTTCGCCAATTTATGAACAGGAAAAGGCTTCATTAAGTGGCACAAAATACAATACAATGATGCTGTGCACCCAAGTATTAAGTCAACCTACATATATATACCCAAATTCTCTCTGCAGTTTCTGTAATGAAGACTCCAATATATGTCATGTACAATAAAATGTACACAAACCATCAGCAACATCAACCTGTGAAAATGTAATTTCCAGGATCTTTCAAACTTATTGGCCTCGTTTCGCAAACGAAAATCCTGATGAAGTGTTATGAATTTCATGCTGTGTACGAATAGGACCGGGTCCTGGAGGCAACTGTGTATTTGTTATAGTTGTAGACTCTTGAATTACCATTTCTTGTTCACTTATAACAGAAACAGAACCTTCTCCGTGGTGGGAGTCATTGGCGTGGTAATGTCCTGTGGAACGTTGGCTCTCGGGATCCCATCTATCGTGATCAAAGCTGGAACGTCTAGGGGACGGAGTGTCCAGGCTGCCTTTCGGGAAGCTGTGGAGAAGGTGAACTGGGGACATGCCATGGGTAGGAGTTTGTGGCCTGCTTGAAAATGGTGTGTTGGACTCGGAATGTCTGCCGTGTAAGTGTTTGGTGTTTTTCTTGGCTGTGTGGTGCCAGTTTTTGAGTGCTGCTGCTACTCTCTCATTGAAAATTGTTGGTTTCATTGTAGTTCCCATCTGCAACAGAATCAAATGAAACAATTAGTTTTCATCATATTATCTCAATCGATCTGTATATAATTCTCCGTTTTCTATAAGATTATATCCAAACCATGTGCAAAGTTTTACGAAAATAATATTCTAGAATCAAAATTTCTCACCTGTGTCACTAGAGCATAGAGAGGCAGGGTCACATAACTGCATAGAATCTGTATGAGGATCCTGAAACCATAACCAATTTGTGTCAATAAAAAACAAAAAATGTACAGAAACTTTTTGAAATCACTGATTTTGTCACTCAAAAACTTACCCCATTGAGATTCTGATGATGATGTCCTCAAGTTGCTTGTGGTAGCAAGATTTGATAGTAAATTCATACTGGAAAACACATAAAAAATGAATAATATATTAGGACATAACATACATCGAAACTAAACTTCTCTAGTCAGGACGGTCCTGAAATTTTTCGTGCAGAATCAATCAGGATTCCGTACAAAAACCTGTAATGACTGCAAAAATAGAAGTGCTTACTGTACTCCAAATGAAGAAGGCTAGCTGAAATGCATTCTGCAATGAAAGAAAACAGAAACATAACATGTTTATAAGCACAAGAAACTAAAATGTGAATGATTTTTTTTTTTTGAAGAAATGCATAGACAGAGAATTGAAGGTGAGAAATACCTGAAAGAGAACCAAGTGAATGAGGAAGAGAATGAACCGGGGTTTTCCGAACCAGAAAAGCTCATCTCCGGGCTGAACCACAGGTGCACCTTTCACCACATCTCCTCTTTCTTGAATCCTCAACCCCAGTTTAGTAATGATTACTTGCAACTTAGCCCCCACCAACAAGATTATCTGCAGAGAATTCCGGGTTCGTATTATAAAAAAAAAAAAAAAAAAATGAAATAAAGAGCAGGAAATGTGGACAATATTTGGAATTGTAATGCTTACAATTAAGGGGATAAATGGTAGCCAAAGATAAGACATCCATCCTGTACAGAAACAAAGAAAATATTTTCATTGTCAGTTCATAAGTTCTTTTAAAAGCACTTTTAATGACACTAAAAGCACTTCCCATACCATGAGTATTGGTCAGCAGGAACAACATTGCAATGAACCACAGAACAGGACTGCATATACATACAACAGAACAAAAGTTAGTATTGTAAATGAGCAATCAACAATCAATAATATATAATCAAATTATCAAACATCTTTAATGAATTGTTTGAGAGAGCACATACGTAATTCCCACCACGACTACGAAATCTTGTTCGAGTGATCTTCTAATATATTTATTGAAATCGAATTTTGTTTCACTTCCGGGGGCCAAATGTGCCTGAAAATTCATACAACATAGAAATTTATGATTGATTTCCTTTCATTTAGCAAAAGAATCCCTTTTCAATAATTCAATATTCATTCTAGAATGTAGATTTTTAATCTAAGAAAATGTCAAATTTTTTTAGTTACCATTATGAATCCATGTCTGAGTGTGAGATAATCAACTTTAGTAACAGATCCAAAGAATTGTCTGAAGAAACACACCTGATGAGAACAACAAAAGTATTTTAGAAATAGTAATTTTATAGTAAGTTTGAGGTGTGAGATTTCCTCACGTTTTTTACTATGTAACGTTATACATCCGGATAAATATTAAATAGTTTTGTGTTAATAAAATTGATATCTTTAAGTACTCACAATCCACAAGCTAACGGATGTGGAGGTCCAAATATTCAAGTGTCTACGACCAAATGAAGTGTCTCTTGCAAACCTGAACCTCTCTGGATCTGCAACAGGCAAGTCAACATATTAGAGACCAAAGAAAAGTCAACAGATTGAGGATATATATATATATAATACTTCTCTAAGTAGGACCGTCCTGACTTTATAATTTCAAGACGTCCAACTACAGCTACACATTCACAGTGAACCCACAACCCCACATTAACAAATACCCATGCCCAATATGAATGTGTGGCGTGGTTGGACGTCCTTAATTTATAATTTCATGACGTTCTTACTAGAATACCACCATAATATAAGGTAGTGTTAACTTGTGCCATAAAGGTATAGGATAACAACCACTTTATTTCCATTAATGGAAATAAAAGCATTGCATTTATTTTAACAACTAACAACACAATAAATGCATTGATTGATATGCGTTTTTATTTCCCTTAATGGAAATAAAGTGGGTGTTAAACCTGTGCCGTTAGAGCATCTCTAAGGGGGCTCCCTAAATCAACTCCTTAGCTAAAATAGCTAGTGATGATGGTTTTAGAGCACTCCAATGGGCTCTTTAAATGGCTCCCTATTTTACAGAAACACCAAGAGACTCTCAAAATGTAGGGAGTCATTTTAAGCTCCATACCTTCTCTCTCTTTTTTTTATTTCTTTTTTTTTAATATTTTTGAGTTGATTGTTCTCTTTCTTACAATTTAAAACAAAATAAATTTATTTATATTTTAAATTCAAAAAATATTAAAATATTAATTACTAATTATAATAGAGAGGATGTTGGAGTGACCTCATGAAAAGTTGCTAGCTAAAATGGGTTGGAGATGCTCTTAGAGCATAGGTTAACATTGCCCATATATATTTTATAAAATGGTAAATGATATTTTGTCCAGCCAATTATTTATTGAGCTAATCAATCAAAGTACAAAAGTTCAACGTGGAATTGGAATATATATATATATATATATAATCAACATCCAATCCAAACCAAACAAAATAATTCAGTTGGTGGTGGATCACCGTCGACAAATTTAAATCGATAAAATGATCCATGCTTGTAACACGATGCAACTCTTCTGTCAAACTAAAAAATATATTATAATAATTAAAATCTCTTTGTTTGTAATATAGATTCAACTTTGAAACTTGTAAATGTGATTTAAAAATTCTGGTCAAAAAATCTCTTCTCATTAGAGTTCTTATCAAGTGAAAATTATCCAAACATTATATTGATATTTGTATGGTTGTATTGAATTGTGACGCTATCTATATTATAAAGTTTAGAGTTAGTTACCATTGTAGTATTGATATTCAATGGTCTTTGTCTCATCCTCCCACACCTTCCATTTCTTCATCTGTAACCACACAAGCATTTAGAGACACATGAAAGAGATAGATAGATAGAGAGTAGAGCATTATTTTGAATGTACCTTGGTTCTTCCCAAAGCCAAAGTGGTGATGCAATAAAGGATATGGAAAACAGCCAAGACAAAGATGAATATATGTAGCTGGTGAATCCCATAGGCCGATACGAGTGCAACTTGTCCCTGAAATATATATATATATATAAACCGATATATTTTACTCATAGTTTATAAATTAATGTATCACGTAACATGATATAAAGAGTATATAAACAAAAGAAACGTTATTTAACTAACTATCTTAAAATAAAAATAAAAAATAAAAAAAAATAGATGTCCATTTGTACCTTAGCAGTGATTTCCTTTTCAATTTTTTCTAATGAATAAGAATAAGAAGTGTGCAAGTAGTAGTAGCCAGCTAATAAGGTTATTATGAGTTCTTCTCAAGTTAGATTGATCCCACTATCGAAGTTCAATAACAAAACCAGCTAAAAGTTTAATTTTCCACAACTTTTTTTTTTAGAACCAACCTGACTAAGGAATTATTAAGATTATTATTATTACTATATATGCAAAAGATCGAAGAGTTATTAACAAAGAAAGTATATTATCTAGCTATAGATTACCTTGGCAGTGCATTTGTCGGGTTTAGAAGCTAAACTACGGCGAGGAGTGCTTCCGGTGGTGTCAGAAAACAACAAGGAGAGAAGTCTTCGACCGCCGGTAGCCTTTCCGGTGGCTCCATACTTGGCTACCTCTTGTTGCTTGTTGCAAGGATGCCAAGTGTCTGCAACTTTTTGAGAAACACAAATGTTTGATATAGGTCCTTGCCCCACCGTTAGCATCAAAGATATGAAACCCATAAGCATCAGCTCTACACATACAAACAAAACAAATTAAAATGGTTAGATTTTGATGATCACTTGTTTGCATTAGATTCCAAAAAAAAAGGGTATTTTTGTTACCTGCTTTGACCTTCTCTAGAGCTTCAAAAAGAGCTCGTTTGTGTCTGTTGTTTAACCACTGAAAATTAACAAGTACAAGATATATATATATATATATATATAAGAATCTCTCAAATATTACTTCAACATTTGAAAATAAAACTTAACATGATTTGATCAAGTGATATGGATATTGAAAAATAATATGTCTCACCTTTCCAACTATGTGTATGAGATGCTCAATGGCAATAGAAATGGCAAGCATCACAAAGCAGACCGCTGCAACTGCCCATGTTGGAGTCTCCTCCAACGTACGCTCTTCAACTTTCTCTGACATTTTTAATTACTTAGCTTCTTGATCTTCTTTCTTCTTGTATATATATATATATATATGTAGAAATTAACTAAGTATATTCTGATCAGGAAAGTTTCAGAAACCAATCAGAGAGATGATGATGTATATGATATATGGTACTAAAGCGATGTCCCTCTCTGCGTCATATATAGACTTAAGAGAGTGTTAATCTTTTTGTTAGTATTCAATAAAGCGTGGACTTTGACCATTTCAAACACAACACGACACAAAAAAATAAAAAAATAAAAAAATAAAAAAAAATAGATAGAATTAATTGGAAGAATATTAACATGTGAAAAGGTCTATCAGGTTTTTGTAGACTTGGCAAGTTCTGACTTGACAACGAAGCATGGATTTATTTGAATAGAAAAATATGAATATGGTTAATTAATTAGGCTATAATTTTGAATTTCTTTTATTTATATGATTTGTTTGGTCAATAAAAGATTTTATCAAATTATTTACATATTACTCTATCTCTAAAGGAAATATAGAATCGAAGTCAATGATCAAAGAAATGGAACTAAAAGAGAGAGAGAGAGAAATAAGAGGCATATATTCGGTCAACTAAATACATTGATCTAATTTTTTATTTTAAAAACAAATACTTTGGTAACTCATTTACTCAATGATTTTATAGAAAGCAGGAAGTGGGAAAACAGATAACAGAAAGACAGAAAGAATGAAATCATATTTGGTTGTTTTTTCAAAGATCGACGATAGTGGTGAACGAGATAACCACTGTAATCATGGTTCGAACTCCCATGATAGAGAATGGTCCCGAATTCTTTCTATATTTTATGATTTTATAGATAAAAAAATAATTATAAATATATCATTTTAGATTTTGTTTTATTTTATCGTATAAGATATTAATATGTTTTTATAAATGATAAGAACTGTAGATATCACAATCGAGATAAGATATCAACTTATAGTTAAAGGTATGAAATAATATCACCAGTGACATTAATTTAATTTTGATTACCCTAATGACCATCAACTTATACCACTAACAGAGACGGATCCAGGATTATGTTTTAGGGGGGGGCACCGTAAAATAATAAGTTAAATCGACATATATTTTAAAGGTTAATTAAAAAATATATTGTTTATATTTTAAAACATTACTTTTTTCATTAATTATTTTAAATGAATAATAATATTTTATTGAGATAAATTATCTTAATTTGTGCATTGATGAAAAATAAGATGATGAAATTTCATTGTTAAAAGTTATCCTAGTATTTTTCTAATATCTAAAAACTATTTTAATTGTTAAAAATTATAAAAGTTTGCTCGATAAAATTTCTTTATAATTACATAAATATACGACTATGTTTACTTGACATGTTTTAATTATATAAATCAACAAAAAAAAAAAAAAAAAGCAAAATCTATATAAATAACTTATCAAAAGTATGACATTGTATTATAGTACTAGGGGTGAGATAAGTAAGATTTGGAGAGAGAAAATATTTCAAGGATATAATAAAATTAGTTAATATAGAATTGAGTAATTTTAATTTTGATAAGAAAAAATTACAATTGACAAAACAAAATATATACGTTGCGATTTGATTTATATTTTAGATATAAAGAAATAATAATAATATGTTTAGAATCAAATATATTTTTTATGTGATTACGAGAAAATTATTAACACTTAATTTATAAAAGAATTAGAAAGTCTAAATATCAAATAAGGGTAAGAATATAAAAATCTGAAAGTTTAGTGGATTAATTTATAAAACTGTAAAACCACTACAAGAAAATTGATATTTAGTGACTAACATTTTATGACCACTTAATAAATAGTCACCAAATGTCACTTTCTGTAACCATCATAAGATGTTAGTTGTAAAAGTACAATTTATAGATCCAATTCATTCTACTACCAATTTTCTAGGATTTACAACTAAGAATTCAGTTACGAAAAAACCGTTTTGCCAACTATATCTGATTTAGTTGTAGATTAGATATTATTTTTTTGGCGCCTTAATTTCCCTCCACAAGTACACATTTCGAAACCAAAATGAATCATTGGCAACTGTAATAGTGGTTGGGCAATGAGTATTTCTATGAGTAATAGTTTTAGTCAAAAAATAGAAAAAGAAAAATTCGGAGCCATTCTTTCCATATAAAAATAGATATTTTGTGACCAAACAAATAAAAATTAACAACTATAATTTTAGTCAAGAAATTAGTCTTTTTATGTCCAATATGTTTAGTTGCTAAATAGGAACAAAATAATTAGCATTATTCTTCCCACCAAAAGATAGTTTTAAGCTTTAAACCGGATGAAAAAAAGAAATAAAAAAATACATATACAAATTATAACATGAAAATTAAGAATGAGAAATTAAAAAAGAAATAGAATTAAGAGAGATAAATAAAAAATAAGAGAAAAAAATGAACAGGAAAAAAATTAAAAAATAGAAAACGGAAAAAAAAGGTGTAAAAAAAGGAAAATAGGAAATAATAGAAAAAAGAAAAAGAAAAAAGGGAAAAAATAAACATTTTTCTTTTGGAAATAAATTGAATGCAAACGTGAGAGATGGAAACAAGTAAGGAAAAATAATATATTTTATCACTAGCTTTTAGCAATTTTAAACTAATTGAAATAATAATATATATTTTTTATTATAAGGTAGAAGCCACACAAACCCTACCTCCCACTTATTTGTTTTCTTTTTATCTTACACTCTTATTTGTTTTTGTGAAAAAACGGCCACACTACTCTTATTTCTCAATTTTTCTTCAGGTAAAACTCAAAACAATTCAATTATCTTACCATCTCTTCACATGAAACTCACAAAGTTTATCAATATTACATGCTTATCTCATTTATTGCAAGTAAATTGAGCAATTTATGAGTTTTGTTTGTTAATTTTGTTATTCTATATTGGCTGATTTTAATCTTTTAATGTTTAATTTCTTCTTACTTTTATATTATGTTGGGTTTATTTGTTTGATTCATTTTTAATAATATGGTTATTAAGATTGTACTCGTTTAAATTTTTTTTTAAAATTTTTAATTTGAACTACAGATGATGAAATTTTTTTGGGGGAATTCAAGTTCTCAACTTTTAAGGATGACCAAATTGAGCATATGAAGTAATTTTATTCTTTGAAGATATTCATCATATCCACAAGAGAGGCTTCAACTTATAAATCTCAAGACGTCAACTTGTCAAATTCTCACAGCTTGTTTACAAGTTGTTTCCATTGTATTTTATGTTATTTGGATGTTGTATATTTAAATTAAGATCTATTGTTGTAAGAAATTTTAAGTGAAGTTAATAAATTGTATGAAGTTCTTATTTACAAAATATGGGTATGGAATAAATATATTCTTAAATTTTATATAATTTGAATAAAATTACCATTGATAATTAAAATATTTGTTACGAAATGTATTTTCTCATTAAATTTTAACCGATGAGTGACTAATTAAATAAATTTGTACCACAAAAAGCATAATAAAATTGTATTTTTTTTGGTTGCAAAATGTGTATTTTGCAGCAAATAATTTTCGTTGTAAAATATCATCTGCAACTATTATTTTTGTTACTTAACAACTCTTAGCTACAAAGACTTTAAACTTTTACTACTACATATTTAGATGCAGATTGTATAACTTTTTGCAAGTAAATGACCTTTGGTTGCAAAATCCTTTTGTATCTAGCCTATCGCAGCTAACATGCGACCAAAATAAATTAGTCGCGGAAAATATTTGGTGACAA
>OX940808.1:7015244-7089052 GCA_954870605.1 Acer campestre | reverse complement strand
CTTGTCTATGCATAAGTGATTATGCTTCTTGTTGAAATAATTGAAAGTTTCATAGTTAAATTCATATTTGTGATAGTAATCAAACATATGAACATTGTTTTCAATATTAATTAGATTTAACCATTAATCAATTATTAGTTAACATATAATTTAAATAGGATTGGATTGAGTTTAATCATTTTCTTTTTTAAAACAGACATCGAACGAATCACGGTTTATCGGAACCAGTCGAAATCTATCAAAACATACTCAACCCAAATATCTACTCTTACAATCGAGATTCAAAAGAAAACTCCCTTACATGGAGAAGGTGTTTTTGCCAATTTATGAACCGGAAAAGGCTTAAGAAGCAAAAAATAAAAATAAAAACTAACACTGTAATTCTGTAAATATGAAGTACAGATACAATACAGTGATGCTGTGCATATTAAGTCAACCTACATATATATACCCAAATTCTCTCTGCAGTTTCTGTAATGAAGGCTCCAATATATGTCAAGTACAAAAAAATGTACACAAACCATCAGCAACATCAACCTGTGAAAATGCAATTTCCAGGCTCTTTCAAACTTATTGGCCTCGTTTCGCAAACGAAAATCCTGATGAATTGTTATGAATTTCATGATGCTGTGTATGAATAGGACCGGGTCCTGGAGGCAACTGTGTATTTATAGTTGTAGACTCTCGAATTACCATTTCTTGTTCACTCATAGCAGAACCAGAACCTTCTCCATGGTGGGACTCATTGGCGTGGTAATGTCGTGGGGCACGTAGGCTCTCAGGATCCCATCTATCGTGATCAAAGCTGGAACGTCTGGGGGACGGAGGGTCCTGGCTGCCTTTCGGGAAGCTGTGGAGGAGGTGAACTGGGGACATGCCACGGGTAGGAGTTTGTGGCCTGCTTGAAAATGGTGTGTTGGACTCGGAATGCCTGCCGTGTGAGTGTTTGGTGTTTTTCTTGGCTGAGTGGTGCCAGTTTTTGAGTGCTGCTGCTACTCTCTCATTGAAAATTGTTGGTTTCATTGTAGTTCCCATCTGCAGCAGAATCAAATGAAACAATTAGTTTTTATCATATTATCTCAATAAAATCCGTATATAATTCTCCGTTTTCTATAAGATTATATCCAAACCGTGTGCAAAGTTTTTTGAAAATAATATTCTAGAATCAAATTTTCTCACCTGTGTCACTAGAGCATAGAGAGGCATGGTCACATAACTGCATAGAATCTGTATGAGGATCCTGAAACCATAACCAATTTGTGTCAATAAAGAAAAAGGTACAGAAACTTTTTGAAATCACTGATTTTGTCACCCTAAAACTCACCCCATTGAGATTCTGATGACGATGTCCTCAGTTTTCTGATGGTAGCAAGATCTGATACCTTTAAATGCATACTGGAAAAACATCAAAATGAATATATTAGGACATAACATACATCGAAATTAAACTTCTCTGGTCATGACGATCCTGAAATTTTTCATGCAGAATCAATCAGGATTTCGTACAAAAACCTGTAATGACTGCAAAAATAGAAGTGCTTACCATACTCCAAATGAAGAAGGCTAGCTGAAATGCATTCTGCAATGAAAGAAACACAGAAACATAACATATTTATAAGCAAGAGAAACTAAAAGTGAACGATTTTTTTTTTTTTTTTTTTTGAAGAAATGCATGGGCAGAGAATTGAATTGAAGTTGAGAAATACCTGAAAGAGAACCAAGTGAATGAGGAAGAGAATGAATCGGGGTTTTCCGAACCAGAAAAGCTCATCTCCGGGCTGAACCACAGGTGCACCTTTCACCACATCTCCTCTTTCTTGAATCCTCAACCCCAGTTTAGTTATGATCACTTGCAACTTAGCTCCCACCAACAATACTATCTGCAGAGAATTCCGGGTTCGTATTATAAAAAAAATGATATAAAGAGCAGGAAATGTGGAAAATATTTTTTTTGAAAGGCAAACTTTATTAAGGACAGCACAAAGGCCAGAAAGAAACACAAAACAAGGGACCAAAACAGCCCAGCACAACAGAAGCTCAAACCAGAGCAACAGAACAGAGCAAAACGAGAAACAACATCAAAACAAAGCTAAGCATTAGGACAATATTTGGAATTGTAGTGCTTACAATTAAGGGGATAAATGGTAGCCAAAGATAAGACATCCATCCTGTACAGAAACGAAGAAAATATTTTCATTGTCAGTTGCATAAGTTCTTTTAAAAGCACTTTTAATGACACCAAAAGAACTTCCCATACCATGAGTATTGGTCAGCAGGAACAACAGTGCAACGAACCATAGAAGAGGACTGCATATACATACAACAAAACAAAAGTTGGTATTGTAAATGAACAATGAACAATCAATAATATATAATCAAATTATCAAACATCTGTTATGGCTTTAATGAACTGCTTGAGAGAGCACATACGTGATTCCCACCACGACTACGAAATCTTGTTCGAGTGATTTACTGATATATTTATTGAAATCGAATTTTGTTTCACTTCCGGGGGCCAAATGTGCCTGAAAATTCATACAACATAGAATTTAATTATGATTGATTTCCTTTCATTTAGCAAAAGAATCCCTTCTCAACAATTCAATATTCATTATAAAATGTAGAGTTTTAATCTAAGAAAATGTCAACTTTTTTTAGTTACCATGATGAATCCATGTCTGAGTGTGAGATAATCAACTTTGGTAACAGATCCAAAGAATTGTCTGAAGAAACATACCTGACAAGAACAACGAAAGTAAATTTTTACTCAATTAAGAGAGTTTAATTAGTTTTAGAAATAGTGATTTTAAAGTAAGTTTCAGGTCCAGGATTTCCACACATTTTTTTTACTTACAACCTGATAAATATTAAATAGTTTTGTATTAATAAAATTGATATCTTTGAGTACTCACAATCCACAAGCTAACGGATGAGGAGGTCCAAATATTCAAGTGTCTACGACCAAATGAAGTGTCTCTTGCAAACCTGAACCTCTCTGGATCTGCAACAGGCGAGTCAACAAATTAGAGCCCAAAGAAAAGTCAACAAATTGAGTACATAGTCATATTATTTATATTATAAAATGGTTAATGATATTTTTGTCCACCCAATTATTTATTGCGCTAATCAATCAAAGTATAAAAGTTCAACTTGGAATTGAAGAGATATATATATAAAATCAACATCCAATCCAAACCTAACAAAATAACTCAAATGGTGGTCCATGCTTGTAACTCTTTTGTCAGACTAAGAAAAAAATATTATAGTACTTATTTTGTAATATAGATTCTCAACATTGAAACTTGCATGTACAAAAAATCTTGATTTAAAAACTCTTTTCAAAAAATCTCTTCTCTAAATCGTTAAATTCATTAGAAAACCTTTAATGTTGTTCTTATCCAGTTAACATTATATATGTGTACGGTTGTATTATAAAGTTAATTTATTACCATTGTAGTACTGATATTCAATGGTCCTTGTCTCGTCCTCCCACACCTTCCACTTCTTCATCTGTAACCAGACAAGCATTTAGAGACACATAAAAGAGATAGAGATATAGTCATATAGATTGATAGATATATAGATAGAGAGTAGTGCAATATTATTTCAAATGTTACCTTGGTTCTTCCCATAGCCAAAGTGGTGAGGCAATAAATGATATGGAAAACAGCCAAGATAAAGATGAATATATGGAGCTGGTGAACACCATACGCCGATACAAATGCAACTTCATCCTGAAATATACATATACATACATGAATATATTAACTCATAGTTTATAAATTAACATGTCACGTAATATGATATGAATAATCAATCGTATAAAATTTCATATCTCATGATATGATATGATAGCAGAAGGAAACATGAAGGCTTCTTTCACTTTTCTAATTTCAAAACGGTCTTATGAATTAGATATTTAACTAGTTAGCTAGCTATATGGAGATACTCATTTGTACCCTAGTTGTGATTTCTTTTTCATTTTTTTTTTTCTAATGAATAAGAACAAGAAGTGTGCAAGTAGTAGTAGCTAGCTAATATGGTTATTCTGAGTTCTTCTCGAGTTAGCTCCATCTCACTATCAAAGTTCAATAACAAAACTAGTTAGAAGTTTAATTTTCCTCGACGTTTTTTTAGAACCAACTTGACTAGCAACCTGATTAGAGAATTATTAAGGTTATTATTATTACTACTGTATATGCAAAAGATTGAAGAGTTACTAACAAAGAAAGTATGTTGTCTAGCTATAGCTTACCGTGGCAGAGCATTCATCGTATCTTGTATTAAGCTTTTTGGTAACCTTTTCGGTGTCTCCATACTTGGCTTCCTCTTGTTCCTTGTTGCAAGGATGCCAAGAATTTGCAATTTTCCGAGAAACACAAATGCCTGATATAGTTGTTTGTCCCATCGTTAGCAGCAAAGATATGAAACCCATAAGCATCAGCTCTACACATACAAACAAAACAAATCAAAAATGGTTAGATTTTGATGATCACTTGTTTGCATTAAATCCAAAAAAAGTGGGAAGAAATTAATATTTTTGTTAATTAATTACCTGCTTTGACCTTCTCAAGAGCTTCAACAAGAGCTCGTTTGTGTCTGTTGTGTAACCACTGCAAATTATAACAAGTGCAAGATATATATATATATATAAGAATCTCTCAATTTTAACATTTTAAAAACTAATTAACATGACTTGATCAAGTGATATAGATATTGAAAAATAATATGTCTCACCTTTTCAACCAAGTGTATGAGATGTTCAATTACAATAGAAATGGCAAGCATCACAAAGCAGACCACTGCAACTGCCCATGTTGGAGTCGACTCCAACGTACGCTCTACTTCATATTCTTTCTCTGTCATTTTTAATTACTACTACTCCTTAGCTTCTCGATCTTCTTTCTTCTTGTATATATGTAGAAAATAACTAAGTATATTCTGATCAGAAAAGTTGCAGAAACCAATCAGAGAGATGATGATATGTTATATGGTACTAAAACGATGTCCGTTATATATAGACTTAGGAGAATGGTAATCTTTTTGTTAGTATTCAATAAAGCACGGACTTTGACCATTTCAAACACAACACAACACAACACAAATCGACACGGCGTTTTTTAAGTTGTAGAGAATTTATTGGAAGAATATTAATATCTGAAAGGAAATTGCTTGGGGTCAGTACCTTGGGTATTGACCCCACCAATGAGATGTTGTCACGTGGCTTTTTTCTTTCAATTTTTTACTTTTGTCTCTTTACATTTATCACAAATTGACTATGTGACAAAATTCTATTAGTTGGTCAGTACCCAAGCATTGTCCTATTTGAAAAGAGTTGAGATCCTCTCATTGGTCCTTGTTTTTCCTTCGCATTTTTCAAGTGTAATTCAGATATCAAATTGCATGAGAGAGAAAAAAGTGAACCAATTTTGACCATGTATTTTATATTTTGCTTAGGTGTAATTGGATTATGGAAACTCAAAGAAAAACAAGCTAAGGAGAGGATCTTGATCCTGAAAGAGGTTTCTAATCACAGCGGTGATTTCTTGGTTTGGGGAGATAGATAATGTTCTGTAGTGGGTGTTTGCTTCTGCTCTTTGGGTTTCTGGATGCCTTTCCATGTTTTTTTGTTTTTACTTTTTTTCTCTTGGTCTTTTTTGGCTTCTCTGTTGATGGTCCCCTGCTGCGTGGTTGTGCTTTGTTTTTGTCTCAGTTTTGTTGTTTTGTCTTTTTGGCTTTCTTCAATATACTACCGTTCAAAAAAAAAAAAAAAAAATTAATATGTGAAAAGGTTTACCAGGTTTTTGTAGACTTGGCAAGTGGTCGGACTTGACAATGAAGCATGAATTTGTAGGGATCAAAACGGCACGGCATTTTTAAATTTGTAGTTTGTTTCTGTATTTTATTTCTTGTGCAAGGAGATATATGTCTTTTCAGCTACGTCTTTAACTTTCTTGACCGCACTTGATGTCTGTCTTTGTCGTTTTTTTTTTTTTTTTTTTGGGAGATTTGTAAAAATACCCCTAAGTTTTGACCTTTAAAAAAATAAATTGTCCAGTTTCGAATTTAGATATAAAAAATAAAAATAAAAAACTTTTATTGTATGTCAAAATCACCTTATAATTCAAAGAGTTATTACAAATCTCCCTATTGTTTTTTATTTGAATAAAAAATATGAATATGGTTTATTAATTAGGCTATAATTTTGAATTTCTTTTATTTATATGATTTGTTTGGTCAATAAAAGATTTTTATCAAATTATTTACACATTACTCTATCTCTATAAGAGAATTGAAGTCAATGATCAAAGAAATGGAACTAAAAGAGAGAGAGAGAAATAAGAGGCATAAATTCGGTCAACAAAATTCATTGACCTAATTTTTTAAAAAAATTAAGATAAGTTAATATAATTAGTATGATTTAAATCAATATAATTAATATGATTTAAGAGAAATTAATTAGTATGATACCATATCTATATGTTTTAAAATACAGATTTTTGTAAGAAGAAAAAAGAAACACACACACACTTATCTAAAAAACCATATCCTGTTAAACTTTTCTGATCAATAAATCGAATATTTATTGATGGCTATAGGCCAACATCTATCTGACAATAAATTAATACAAATTAATACAAATAGAATATATATGATTGGATTCAGTTAAAATATTGATTATTAAAAGTGTAAAACAGTTACATGCATACATAAAGAATGAAATTGTGAGTTGTGAGACCTACCCTATACTGTTTTAGCCTGTGTATTACCTCTCTTGACGTGACCTGTTGAACATTCTAACTATTAATTATTTAATTCTTTGTAATTTCTCTTATCATATATATAGTTTTTCTATTGTCAGTTCGTCCTAATATAAAATATAAATATATCAGGACGAATAACGTGGACTATTAGATTTACATACTTTGATTTAAAGTGTATGCACTTGTCAAAACTTCTCCATAACCTATGGTCGATAAAAGAAATTACAAAGAATAAAATAATTAATAACTAGAATGTATTATTGGGATCCACCACCGATTATTAATTTATAGTGGTTATTAATTTAAAAGGTTTTACCTTGTAAAGTGTTATTTTGTCTTAGAAAATACGTGAAAGTTAATTTTCTTGTTTAGGGAATGTTCTTTTTTAGGATTCCTTGCTTAGTCGGTTTTCTTTTTCAATGATATTACAAGGCTGAATAATGATGGTATGGTTGAGATAGATGGTGATGACGATGATAGTCATGAGGTACCTAAAATCTCTACAAGTAAGACTATTGAAATGCTAAATTTAGTTGAAACATTTTGGTTACAACAAGAAGGTGATCACAATAACTTTTTGAGAACAATTCAAAAGATAAAAGATGAAGTAAAAAATATCAAATATGATGGCCTTGAGAAAACTAGCATCTTGAAGTACTTTTCTAGTTCTGGAATATTATGTAATATAGTTTGTACTTTTGTGAAATTATTAATTTATGTGGCAATTGAAACCAAAATTTTACATTAGGTTTCAAAAAGAAATTATTAATTATTACAATGGAATGGTTTATTAATTTTTTACATTGACCCGAGCAGGGACCAGAATTTTTTTATTAATTTAGAGGGGTTATTAATTTAAAGGATATTAATTTACAGTGGTTTCACTATATATCTTTTCAACTTAATTAAGTAATATTTTTTGTTTCTTGAGGGCGAATCTGATCCGAATTTACTATCATATGTGGATATATTATCATAATTTGGCATTTGAATGAACTTCTTAGATGGTCTACTTCAATATCTTCTACATGTTAATTATTATTATTATTATTATTTTGACAATATCTATTAATTCGAGATCAGGTATTTTTTTAAAGCTTCCTATTAATTAATTAACACCAAAATGAACGGGTTAAGGTATGTCAACCGGCCGGCTGATAAGCAGTATATTTTATCATAATATATACAGAAGTACTAGTGATCAAAGATAATTTATAATAGCTGATTCTTAATCAGAATGAGTAAAAACTTGTATTTAGTTAATTACCTTGCTTGAACACTTTCATATATAAGCTGTCTTGTGTATTATTAATTGTATTACTTGGTATCTAGGTCGTGAGTGACGACATTATTTGTTTTGCTTATCATGATAAGTGTCATGTCATTTTACATACGACTGAAATGATATTTTATTGACCCGTCAATAGTTCTTATGTTTGACCCGTCAATAGTTCTTATGTTTTGAGAGCAGTCAATTTTGTAGATGTTTCCTCCGGCCTCTGGGTGATTTTTACAATTTCTAGATCGTTTAATATTCAAACGTTATTCTCTTGTTGATTATTCATTTATTATTTTGATTTTGTTTAATTTATTATTTTTATTTTGTTTTAAAATGGGAGCTAATTATACCAATAATTTTTTAATCCCATATATATTTGTCCTATAAGTAAGAGTGGAGCCAGTAATTCAAGCTGGAGAAATGGGTAAAGTGAAAAATATTTAAAATTTAGTAACAATTTCATATTTTTGATATGAATGAAAATAAATAAATAAATAAATAAATTGGGCCGCTGCCCATAAGAAAGGTTAATGACAAATTTTAACTATTAATAAATATTTAAGCTTTTCCATTAAAAAAAAAATTTAAAAAAATATTCAAGTTTGACGGATACAAAAAATTAATAGACAAAATTAAACAAAGTATTTCTGACGTATTTGACATATTCACATGGATGTTCTGTACATTCAAAATAATGAGTTTGATTTTCCTTCAAAAAAAAAAAAAAATAATAATAATAATAATAATAATGAGTTTGATATGTACATGATTTCAGCAATATTACATTTATGAGCTCATACTTTCATATAATATATTTTCGAATTTATATATCATGTAAATTCGTGTAACCATGCATTTGAGTCACATCATTCTCAATTTATAAGTACATGTGAGTAAGTTTTCTCTTCGGATTTGAATCCACTCCTTACTTCACTTTGTCATCATCTTATCCCACTTAAACTAATGGCATGGTCTTGATTAATTATACATTTTGATAGAGTAAAGATATAAAAATTAATATAAATAATCCAGACAATTGATTTGTTATATTAACACGTGGTAATAGATTATAAAGGTGTATCTGACGATTATAGAAGTAAATATACGGGCTACATATATGGTGTATAGTGCTTGATCTTGGCATATCCAAATAAACCTCCTAGATTTATTTATTTTTCTCTAACATTGGATTGGTTCAAGGGGAAAAAACATCACACAAACCTCCGATAATTTACAAGGTTGATTATTATAACTCATAATGATAGCGCGTGGGTTGAAACAGTCATTTATAAGTAATCAATTATGAGAAAGTTATAAGCTATGTAATTATATTGAAATACCTGGTACATTTATTTATTTATTTTCTTATTTACTAGAATCTTCTCGACTGATTACAATTTTCAAATTGGTGAAGCTTCAATTGAACTTTCGGTTAGCAGAATTTTGGGGACTTATTAAATAATAAATGAAAAGGACTTTTCACGTAAGTGCTTCTGGGACAATAAAAATGCAACTTGCATAGACTTTTCCTCATCATGAACAGTTCGTTGAATTGTATATGAAGATAGAAAATAGAATAATATTAATAGAAGCGGCCAAGGTTAAAACGGTAACCTTATTCACATTTTCTTCATTTCTTGATTTTGGAGATACATAATATATTTAAGACAGCTTTTTAGTATTAATTAAATAATTTTAATATATATCAGATAACTTAATTACTCAGTAAAGTTTTTTTATTGTCGAATAAAAGCTTACCTAGGGTAGTGTGGGAGGAGTTTGGGTTTGAGTTTGGTTAATATTCATCTTAATAAAATTAAGAAAAAAAAAACATAAATAAACAATTTTTATATATATATATATATATATATGAGATACTACTTTTATAAATATATTAATGGGTATTTTTTTATTTTATTTTACAAAAATATATGGGTATTTTTAAAGAAAGTGATTAGTATATATAATAAGTATTTTTAAATTAGGAGTGACGATTTGTGTTGTCTTGTCGTATTTTTATCAACTAAAACTCACAACTCTAATTTTTATGTCGCATTCACTTGTTCATCGTGTAAAAAATTGTCTATCCTTAACACTAAAACGTTTAATTGAATATATCAATCAATATAGAAGCCAAATTTTATAAGTAACCGATAATCATGTGTTGATATTGAAAGTCTTGGGTTATCATTTATTAGGGCAAGAAGGCTTCCCATATTTGACGGGAGACAGTGAAAGAAGTGTCAAATGGGAGTTTATGTGGTTTGGGTACATTGCCCAGAATATTGGATTAATAGATTTGGAGAATAAAAAAGAAGTGTCTTTTGTTAAGTTTCATATAAATATATATAAAATATTACTTGGTTGAAGATGATAAAAGTGGTCCTAATTATGAAGAAAATGAAACTTCTTTTGGAAATGCTCTTCTCCAAGGAGTCGTATTCAATGTATAAATATGGATAAATGTCTCTATAGTTGAAATTAATTCCCTAGAACTGTAATTAATTCAATGAGAACCGCAAGAAAACTGTATGTTTAAATTTCTCTATATATAATAGTTTTAAATTTCTATATTTGATCTTTTTCAACAATGAATCTTGACTCTGGCGGCAGGGACTATAAAATTTTATATATTTGCTTATCAGTTTTGTAAAATTTATATATTTGTTTATCAATTTTGTAAAATTTATATTTTTCCCCTTCTAAATTTTTTCTCATTTTAATATATTGATCCCTCCAAAAATCTAATCAATTGATATTTTAAACATAAAATGTCTAAATTTATAACTCATCGACCATTCAAATTTGATATTCCCACGTAGAAATTTGAGTGGCAACATAATTTTTTACCCAATTGGAACTTGATTTAAGGTTGAAGCATGCATGATTAATTAGAAATGTCTAAATCAATAATAAATTAAGTTGTTATTTATGGTCAATTTATTAATTAGAAACACTTGTTCTTGATAAGGTTATACAATTAGGCCCTGGGTTCGAGGGCATTAAAAAGGGCAAAAAAGTAACTTTTACAATTAATTTAAGAGAGTTTCTTTTGACAATCCATTTTTTTCTTTTTACATTTCTTTTCTAAAAACACTTCATTCTCAAAATTTAAATTTTAAAAAATTTCTAAAGACAATTCATTTTATATCAAGATTATCCTTTTTATCTTTTTTGAATTAAATTATTAAAAAAAAAAATTATCTCTCCAAAATCATTTATCATTAGATTAATTATTACATATTAAATACTCTCTCCTAAATTTTTAATTACCATATTAAACTCTCTCTCTTTTCTATTACATATCTCTAATTTTCTATCTACATTCTTTCTCAAGCAAGACTAACAGTTAAGGAAAAAAAAAAAAAAAAAACTTATTATAAAGCTTAATTTTTAGAAACTATATGTATGTATATATATACTTAAAAAAAAATTAAAAAACCTCAAAAAACGAGTGGTGCTAATGGCACACCCCCCCACTCATCTATTTATGCCCCACTTTTTTAAATTTTGATTTAATTAAATAAAGTTAAATGGTTTTATTAATTTATTTTATTTATTTCCAAAACTACCCTTTTACTTATTTTTTAAACTTAATACATCACATCTCTAATTTCTCTATTTACTGGTCTCGTCTTTCTCTTACCTCCTATGAACAAATTTATTTTTTCTCTACTGCTATATATATCTCTCTATGTTATAACACACGCAACACCAACAATTTTTTTTTTTTCAAGACAGCAAACTTTATTCTCAAAGAAGAAAGGCAAGAAGAGCAAAAACAAACAATAGCCAATGAAAAAACAAAGCAAAAGAAACAAACAACAAAAACACTGTTTTTTTTTTTTAATTGAATATAAAAGTATAATTTATATTTTTTAATTGTTCGTAGAATTTTTAATATTGATTAAAAGAACGTTTGGGGGTTTTTTTTTAAAAAAAAAAAAAAAAATGAATGTGAGGTTTTATTAAATTTACTTTATAGAATATATTTTTTTTCTTAAATTGTGTGTCTCTTTCAGTAATTTTGATAAAGGAAAAAAATAATGCTAAATAATTAAAGAAGTGGGGCATAAATAGACCAGTAGGGGGTGTGTCAATAGCACCACTCCAAAAAACAAGTATTTTTTTTTTAAAAAAATCGAAATATGAAAATGCTTTCTATTACTCTTGTAGGTATGAGATTGCCTAAAAAACTTTAATTCTTTCATTAGTCTTATAAATTTTAAGTTTAATCGAATCTAGTTGAAACAATTCAAGCTTTCATATATATATTGGAAAATTGACTTTTTATTATATATATTACTGTTAGTAAAAAACTAAAATATTCATAAGTTATTTGTTTTTTTAACTATCAATCAGAGATTGATAGAAAGTATGGAAATATGATTTTATTTATTTATTTATTTTGAAAAATGGGAAGAGATTAATTAGGAGATAGTGTTTAATATGATAATAATAGATTTAGGAAAGAGAGTTTAATACGTAATATTTAATCTAATGATTTAAAAGAGAGAATTTTTTTTTAAATAATTTAATTAGTTTAGAGTGTCTTTAAAATTTTTTTGTCTTGTTTAGTAATTTTAATTTAGATTAAAATTGTCATTAATAAAAAAAAATTAAATTGGAGAGTGAATAGATAATTTGTGGATTGTAAGGAGAAACTCTATTAATTTAAATAATGCTCCCAAGTGTGTAGCTCAGCTGGTAGGTAAACGAGCTTAGAACTTGGACAAATAACTCCCAGATCAACGGTTTGAATCTTACCAATGACAAAAAAAAATTTAAAAAATACGGTAGATATATATTGTAAAAAAAAAAACAATTAATTTAAATAATTTAACTAATATATCTCTTGTCGATTTCATCAACCTATATAGCCTACAAATTCTATGTATCGACCAATTTTTTTTTTTTTTTTTAAGTCATATATATAGTCAACTATGGTGCACTGCACCCAGATAATCGATTAATTATGATAATATTGATGAAAACTTTTGGGAATTCTTGCCATAATGGAGGATTGTTGGATATGACTTGAATATTCCAATGGTTACCAAACACGATTTACTAATGCGGAGACTTCCCGGAGACATGAGAACATTTGGGAGTATGAGGTTATGTTTGAGGGAGACTTGAAGACTTGAAGGATTGAAGAAACAGAGAACAGTGACAACCGCTGTCACAACCGATGTGGCTTCGACAGCGGTGGTCACCGCTATGAGTTTTCGCAGCGGAACTGAAATCTTTCCAATTCCAGTGCATACCGTTGTGGAAAGTGATGTGGCTTCCACAGCGATACCAAGAGTGGTTGACGATGATGTGGCGCATAGATCACGGTTTTCTGAGTGGTTAAGTTCAACATGGTTTAAGAAGCGGGTGGCCAACGACAACTTGAATCGTAGTCAATCACAAGTATACATTGAATCAGGAAAAAATTCATGGAAGAGGAAATATGTTGTTTCTAGAAGTTCTTATGATTATAGGAATTTGATTTCTCCTTACAAGAAGACTTATCATAAAGATGAAATAGTATTTATGTGAAACAATTAAATCTTGTACGACTAGGAGATAGATTTTCTTGTTAGTTTAAACTCCATGTAATTCATATAAATACACCATAATAACTAGGTTATTGTGAGTGGAGCAAAATAGCAATTACTAAAGAGATCTCAAAGTGAGCATTGAGTGTTATCGGGTTTGGGGTATTATTTAGATAAAGAATCCTAAGTGTGTGGTTGTAACAATTTACTATATATTGGAACTTTCTCTTGTCGTCCTGACGGCCGTGGTTTTTTCCCTGATTTGGGTTTCCACATAAATTCTTATATTGTGTGTGATTGGATTTGATTATCTTCTCTTCATCTTATCTTTTCTTTGTTATTGTGTTTTGTTTGTGTTCTATCCTGCAACACTTCCGCGCGTGTAGTGACATTTGTTCACTAACAAATCGATTAATAGTGCCCCAAATTATTCTTTTGGACAATATAAATGAATAATTTAATATGATGTGCAAGCTTCAATATTTTTGGATTGAAAAATGAGAGAAGTAAATAAACTGTTCTCATGTTAATTCTTAAAAAAATAATATAAAAAAATAATAATTAGTTAGATTTCGTACAGTGAAGCTAAGGTTAAAAGATAAATTAAATTCGACAGTGTTTTAATTTAATTTGCATTTGTATTTGGAATTATAAGTGATCAACCTTCTATAGTGTTTTAATTAAATTAATTTGCATTTATACATGGAATTAGACGGAAAGTAGTGTGCGGTTAATTTTATTTTATTTTTGAAAAGAAAAATGTTAGTGACAATGGAAGTGAAACTTCATACACATAGTTGAAACCTGTTGCATGTCTATTCATAAGTGATTATGCTTCTACGTTGTGATAGTAATCAGACATATGAACATTGTTTCCAAGATTAATTAGATATCAATTATTAGTTAATATATAATTTAAATAGGATTGGTTTGAGTTTAATCAATTAAAAAAAAAAAACCGACATACAATAAACGAGTCAGGGCCTATCGGAAACAAATGAAAACAATCGGTACATGCTTCTATGCCAATTATTAGATCATATTAAACTTCATTAAGAGGCCAAAAATAAAATAAATTAACACTGTAAACAGTAAATATGAAGTACAAATACAATACAATGGTGCTGTGCACCCCAACTCCCCAAGTATAAAGTCAACCTACATGTATATATAACCAAATTCTCTCTGCAGTTTCTATATGTTATGTACAATAAAATGTACACAAACCATCAGCAACATCAACCTGTGAAAATGCAATTTCCAGGCTCTTTCAAACTTATTGGCCTCGTTTCGCAAACGAAAATTCTGATGAAGTGTTATGAATTTCAGGCTGTGTACGAATAGGACCGGGTCCTGGAGGCAACTGTGTATTTATAGTTGTAGACTCTTGAATTACCATTTCTTGTTCACCTATAGCAGAACCAGAACCTTCTCCGTGGTGGGAGTCATTGGCATGGTAATGTTGTGGGGGACGTAGGCTCTCGGGATCCCATCTATTGTGATCAAAGCTGGAACGTCTAGGGGACGGAGGGTCTAGGCTGCTTTTCCCGTAGCCGTGGAGGAGGTGAACTGGGGACATGCCACGGGTAGGAGTTTGTGGCCTGCTTGAAAATGGTGAGTTGGACTCGGAATGCCTGCCGTGTGGGTGTTTGGTGTTTTTCTTGGCTGAGTGGTGCCAGTTTTTGAGTGCGTCTGCTACTTTGTCATTGAAAATTGTTGGTTTCATTGCAGTTCCCATCTGCAGCAGAATCAAATGAAACAATTAGTTTTTATCATATTATCTCAATAAAATCCGTTTTCTATAAGATTATATCCAAACCACGTGCAAAGTTTTTCGAAAATAATATTCTAGAATCAAATTTTCTCACCTGTGTCACTAGAGCATAGAGAGGCATGGTTACATAACTGCATAGAATCTGTATGATGATCCTGAAACCATAACCAATTTGTGTCAATAAAGAAATAGGTACAGAAACTTTTTGAAATCACAGAATTTGTCACTCTAAAACTCACCCCATTGAGATTCTGATGACGATGTCCTCAGTTTTCTGATGGTAGCAAGATCTGATACCTTTAAATGCATACTGGAAAACACATCAAAATGAATATATTAGGACATAACGTACATCGAAATTAAACTTCTCTGGTCATGAAGATCCTGAAATTTTTTGTGCAGAATCAATCGGGATTCCGTACAGAAACCTGTAATGACTGCAAAAATAGAAGTGCTTACAATACTCCAAATGAAGAAAGCTAGCTGAAATGCATTCTGCAATGAAAGAAAACAGAAACATACAAATTTATAAGCACAAGAAACTAAAATGTGAATGATTGTTTTGATTGAAGAAATGCATAGACAGAGAATTGAAGGTGAGAAATACCTGAAAGAGAACCAAGTGAATGAGAAAGAGAAGGAATTGGGGTTTTCTGAACCAGAAAAGCTCATCTCCGGGCTGAACCACAGGTGCACCTTTAACCACATCTCCTCTGTCTTGAATCCTCAACCCCAGTTTAGTTATGATCACTTGCAACTTAGCCCCCACCAACAATATTATCTGCAGAGAATTCCGGGTTTGTATTATAAAAAAAATAAAAAACGAAATAAAGAGCAGGAAATGTGGACAATATTTGGAATTGTAATGCTTACAATGAAGGGGATAAATGGTAGCCAAAGATAAGACATCCATCCTGTACAGAAACAAAGAAAAAAATTTCATTGTCATTTTCATAAGTTCTTTTAAAAGCACTTTTAATATACTAAAAGCACTTCCCATACCATGAGTATTGGTCAGCAGGAACAGCAGTGCAACGAACCACAGAACAGGACTGCATATACATACAACAAAACAAAAGTTAGTATTGTAAATGAACAATCACCAATCAATAATATATAATCAAATTATCAAACATCTTTTATGGCTTTAATGAACTGCTTGAGAGAGCACATACGTTATTCCCACCACGACAACGAAATCTTGTTCGAGTGATTTATTGATATATTTATTGAAATCGAATTTTGTTTCACTTCCAGGGGCCAAATGTGCCTGAAAATTCATACAACATAGAAATTTATGATTGATTTCCTTTCATTTAGCAAAAGAATCCCTTCTCAACAATCCAATATTCATTATCAAATGTAGATTTTTAATCTAAGAAAATGTCAAAAAAATTTAGTTACCATGATGAATCCATGTCTGAGTGTGAGATAATCAACTTTGGTAACAGATCCAAAGAATTGTCTGAAGAAACACACCTGACAAGAATAACAAAAGTAAATTATTACTCAATTAAGAGAGTTTAATTAGTTTTAGAAATAGTAATTTTAAAGTAAGTTTCAGGTGCAGGATCATTTTTTTAACGTTATACAACCTGATAAATATTAAATAGTTTTGTATTAATAAAATTGATATCTTTGAGTACTCACAATCCACAAGCTAACGGATGAGGAGGTCCAAATATTCAAGTGTCTACGACCAAATGAAGTGTCTCTTGCAAACCTGAACCTCTCTGGATCTGCAACAGGCAAGTCAACCAATTGAGGACATATTTATATATATATTACAAAATTCTTAATGATTTTTTTGTCCACCCAATTATTTATTGAGCTAATCAATCAAAGTACAAAAGTTCAACTTGGACTTGGAAGAGATATATATAAAATCAACATCCAATCCAAACCTAACAAAATAACTCAATTGGCGGTGGACCACCATTGAAAATTTTAAATTAATGTAATGGTCCATGATTGTAACTCTTTTGTCAAACTAAGAAAAAATATTATAGTAATTAAAACCTCTTTGTTTGAAACTTGCATGTACAAAAAATCTTGATTTAAAAACTCTTGTCAAAAAATATCTTCTCTAAATCGTTAAATTCATTAGAAAACGGAAAACCTTTAATGTTGTTCTTATCAAGTGAAAATTGTCCAAATTAACATTATTTATGTGTGTGGTTGTATTGCATGTTGTGTCACTATATTCAATTAATTACCATTGTAGTACTGATATTCAATGGTCCTTGTCTCGTCCTCCCACACCTTCCATTTCTTCATCTGTAAGTAACCAGACAAGCATTTAGAGACACATAAAAGAGATAGAGACAGAGATTAATGATAGATAGAAAGAGAGTACGTAGTGCATTATTTTGAATGTTACCTTGGTTCTTCCCAAAGCCAAAGTGATGAGGCAATAAATGATATGGAAAACAGCCAAGATAAAGATGAATATATGGAGCTGGTGAACCGCATACTCCGATACAAATGCAACTTGATTCTGAAATATACATATACATGAATATATTAATTCACAGTTTATAAATTAACATGTTAAGTGATATGATATGAATAATCAATCGCATAAAATTTCATATCTCATGATATGATATAATAGCAGATCGAAGGAAACATGAAGGCTTCTCTCACTTTTCTAATTTCAAAACGGTCTTATCAATTTGATGTTTAACTAACTAGCTATATGGAGATACAACGTTTGCTTTTTAGAACCAACCTGATTAAAGAATTATTGAGGTTATTATTATTACTATATGTGCAAAAGATCGAAGAGTTATTAACAAAGAAAGTATGTTGTCTAGCTATAGCTTACCGTGCGAGTGCATATGTCGTATCTTATAGTATCCTTTTTGGTATCCTTTTTGTTGTCTTTCTCTTGTTCGCTGTTGCAAGGATGCCAAGAATTTGCAACTTTCGGAGAAACACAAATGTTTGATATAACTCCTGTTCCCATCGTTAGCAGAAAAGATATGAAACCCAAAAGCATCAGCTCTACACATACAAACAAAACAAACCCAGAAAAACAAATTAAAATGGTTAGATTTTGATGATCACTTGTTTGCATTAAATCCCAAAAAAGTGGGAAGAAATTAACATTTTTGTTAATTAATTACCTTCTTTGACCTTCTCAAGAGCTTCAACAAGAGCTCGTTTGTGTCTGTTGTGTAACCACTGCAAATTATAACAAGTGCAAGATATATATATATATATATATATAAGAATCTCTCAATTTTAACAATTTAAAAACTAACTAACATGACTTGATCAAGTGATATAGATATTGAAAAATAATATGTCTCACCTTTCCAACCAAGTGTATGAGATGTTCAATTGCAATAGAAATGGCAAGCATCACAAAGCAGACCACTGCAACTGCCCATGTTGGAGTCTCCTGCAACGTACGCGCTACATCTAATTCTTTCTCTGACATTTTTAATTACTACTACTACTTAGCTTCTCGATCTTCTTTCTTCTTTCTTCTTTCTTCTTGTATATATATATATATATATGTATGTAGAAATTAACTAAGTATATTCTGATCAGAAAAGTTGCAGAAACCAATCAGAGAGATATTGATGATATGATATATGGTACTAAAACTCTGTCCCTCTCTGCGTTATATATAGACTTAAGAGAGTGTTAATCTTTTTGTTAGTATTCAATAAAGCGTCGAATTTGACCATTTCAAACATAACACAACACAAAACGACAAGGCGTTTTTTAATTTGTAGAGAATTAATTGGAAGAATATTATGGTTCTCTAGTTGGTGTTTGCTTCTACTCTTTGGGTTTCTGGGTGCTTTTGCTTTGCTTTTATTTTTGCTTTATTCTCTTGATCTTTTTTCAAAAAAAAAAATATTAATATGTGAAAAGGTTTACCGGGATTTTGTAGACTTGGCAAGTGGTCTGACTTTACAATGAAGTATGAATTTTTAAGGATCAAAACGGCACGGCATTTTTAAATTTGTAGTTTTTTTTTTTTTTTTAAACAAGAAGTTCTATAGAGCTTTTTTATTAATAAAATAAAAAGGTGAAAAAAAAAAAAGAGGCACGCGTGCTCTAAAACACATTAATCTAAATAAGCATGCCGGCCTTAAAAAAATAAAAACATAACTTAATTAAGCAGATCAGATAAATCATTTACTTTTTGCTCTATAAATCATTTAATTAAACATGAGCTTTTTTTTGTATTTTATTTCTTGTGTAAGGAGATACATGTCTTATTGGCTACGTCTTCTTTAACTTCTTGAACCCTACTTGGTGTCGGTCTTATCGTTTTTCTTTTGGGAGATTTGTAAAAATACCCCTAAGGTTTGACCTTTTTTAAAAAATAATTGTCCAATTTCGAATTTAGATATAAAAAATAAAAAATAAACAAACAAACAAACAGTTTCAATTGCCCAAAAAAAGATTCCATTTTTTTTTTCTTTTGATGATGATATCTGGAACCCAGCCATTCAAACAAACAAACAAGATATCTTTTTTCTTCTTCTTTATTTTGTTTCTTCAATTGACAATGGTGATAAGATGGTGATAGAGATCCAAAATCATCCAAAAAAAGATGGTGATACCGCACTAGGGTATTTGTTTGAAATTTTACTTTATTAGATAAATAGAGGGTTTGTTTATGCAATTAACCCATTTTTGAAATATAAAACACGTTTTTTTTTTTTTTTTAATAATAAAAAATTAGTTCGTTACAAAAATTACTTTTAAACTCACCATAACAGCGTGTCAAATGTAGTAGAATATTAAGACCTTACAGTGGTGGCAAAACCGACTTTTTATCTCTTAAAACAGCAATCAGCGCCCCCATAATATGAGATTTGGTACAATTTATTAGTTGAACACAATAAATAATTATAATTAAGAATGAAAAGCTAATTTAATTATGCTTTTAGTCAAAATAGAAATGATTAATGATTAGTGATTACAATCAATTATCAGTACGAGACTTTTATTAGTTTATTCTATTTCTAGCCTCGGTCTACATAAAATAATGGTCTTTTTTAAGTAATTGAAGCATGTGATTAAAGTTTGGTAGGATTTATTTATTATAAAATTTGTCTTGTTTGGTGGACTCTTTGACGTGCGGGACAAATCAGTACACAGTAAATAACTATTTTTTTTTTTTTTTGAAATAAGTAAATAACTATTTAGTATCGTATGATATCGGTAACATTTTATTATAAATTTGCAGTGAAAAATTGGACTTGATAAATTTTTTATAAAAAAAAAAAAAAGACGTAAGTAAATTTATATTAGATTTACATGATATTATAAATTGGATTTGATAAATTTTTTATTAAAAAAAAAAAGGCGTAAATAAATTTGTATTTTTATTTTAGTCTCGGTCAACATTAAAATACAATGGACTTTTTGAATTAAATGAAGCATATGATTAAAGTTTTGTATGAATATTTATTTAATTTTTTATTAAAATTCATATATTAATCAACATATTGAAGCCGGATATATTGGTAGACTTGAACAAGTGGAGTGATCCATTTAATGATGATGGGTCCGGGTCACAGCTGGACGTTGATAAAAGATGGAAGTCACAGACTTGCATGTGATATTGTGAATTTGTGATGTGTGTGTTTTTGGATTGGATTTGTGGGCATTCGAAGAGTGCTTCGCCAAATACATTGCCAGTCTGTCCACCAAATTTGATCGCCGGTCAACTTTTTAACACACCCATCTTCTTATGTTACACGGTTAGTCGAACAATGGATCCAGTCAATTGACTAGAAAGAATATCTGGATCGAGTCTGAAATCAGACTGGTTCGAAGATTGAATTGAATTCATTAAATTATTCAGGTTTTATATCTCTCAATTTTCAAATTTCAGTACATATTCATACCGCTCAGTCTTCAGACAAATATATATATATATATATTGACCTTCTTAAATATCACTAGGCAGGCACCGATGACCGACCTTGCACTTATCTCATAATTTACAACCAACCATAGTTGTAGTTCAATACCAGTTATCATTCCTTTTGTCTCTTTTTATAATGCTTATCTGAATAGAGAAAATTTGGCATGCAACGTGATGCAATTCATCCCGACCAATGTGTTCATGCCATGTGGCAGATATATTGCCACATGTCATGCATCCATTGGTTTGGATGCATGAAAGTTTTTCTCATCTTACAAATTTCACACCTGTATAATAATAATAATAATAATAATAATAATAATAATAATAATAATAATAATAATAATAATAAGATAAAGAAAAACTCAATCCAGAAGAAAGCCTTCAATTGGATCAAAGTTCATAAACAATTTACTTGAAAAAAAAAAAAAAAATCGAGTCGTGTAACTAGTTGTAATAATTCAAAACAAAAAACAAAAAAGTGGTCATATATAACTCATAACCATCCGTATTGAATTTTTTTGGGTTGAAGTATTATATAAATTTCAGGTTTGTGAAAGAGAAGGATTCGAATCCATAATCTTGTGGTGTAAGTTCGAGGGATATACCATTGAACCAATCTCATCATTTTGTCATCAATATTGAAACAGAAAAAGGCTTAAACATATCATAATATATTAATAACAACAATAAACTCATATACTGTATATTAGTCAACAAGACTTTTAACTAACTTTTTAAGGTTTCAGTTAAAATCAATGGCCAATAAAAGAAAAAGGAAGTAGTCTTTCAGTATTTCTATAGTCTATCCCCATTATTGAAAACAAGTCCATCTTCAGAGGGAAAATATAAATAAGGGAGAATTGTACTCACATCCCCTGAGGTTTGGCTTAATTACACCTAGATGGAGGAAGATGTCAAACAATCCACCGTCTTCAATTCTATTTTCAAACCTATCAAAATCCATATCTTCAATTCACCTTTCAATTTTCTTTTCAGACCCTAAATCTTCAGTTATTTCAACAATATAAAAACCCAACTTAAATTAAATTTAACAAAACTCATTTCAAATCAAAACTCAAAACTTTCAATTCCATAAAATCTCAAATCAATAGAAATCCATAAAATGTTGAATTGAGGAGGCTCTCTTCCCTATTTCGGCCGCAACTGAAGTTGTCTTCTGACCAACAATGTTTCTAATGCGTGATGGTTGTGGTGTCAAGAAATGGTAGGTGTTGGGTAGATGAGTTCAATTTTTGAGTTTAATGTTGAAAGATTTATTGGTACGTTTCATCATAACAGAAAGGTGATATTTTGTTTATTAATTGTGTGTAGGGATTTGGTGGGGGGGTTTAATTGGTGTGGTACAGTGTGTGGCCTCCATTGATGAGGGTTGGTGAAGGCCATGACCTTAAAAAAAAAAAAAAAAAAATCATTATTAATTTTTTTTACGTTGTTTTATATATTTTTTGCCTTTTGTTTTTAATTAATAAATGGGTATTTTTGACATTTCATCAGCTACACTTAAAGAAATATGACAGAACTCATAACAGTTATTAATTTTAGGGGGTATGAGTGTAGAAATATGGTATTCTGTAATCTGACTGCATTTGCTGCAAACCTTAGGGGTGTCAATGCAACTCTCCCTATAGATAGATGATCATTGCATATGTCAGCATACAGAGAATTAAATATTTGATTAATTTGGAATATTATAATTTTTTTTTTTAGTACCGATATTGTTACCCATAAAACTAACTGGCACACCCATATTTTATTCAAGAAATTTTCTCCTTACAATTCAATTTTACCTTTTCACACTCATTTTTTAAAGACAATACATCCTAAAAAATTAAATTTTAAAAAATTCTAAATACACTCATTAATTACAAAAATATCTCAATAGAAATTTACTAATAAGGACAAATTATTTTAATTAAAATAAATAAAATGTTATGTGCACTCATTAATTATTCTCATATCTTCAACTACGTCTCTTTATTAAAAAAAAATTAAAAAATAAAATAAAAATAACTTAAATAAACTCCAATTAAAATCTAATTGTATTTCAAGTATCAAACTTTCTCATCATCACATGATTATTATATAACAAAGTAATAGAAAAAGAATTTTCAAAGAACTCTTGATCATTCAAAAGTATATATTATTTCTTTTTCTTTTTTTTTTTTTTCTTTTTTTTTTTTTTTTGTCTTTCTTTTATGTCTAGTTGTGAACTCTATCAATAAACAAAATATTTAAAAAATAAAAAATAAAAATAAAAAGTTAAGATAGTTGTATATATAAGAGAATTCCAGACTAAAATTCTCTTGACCTCATATACAATCTAGTTCTACGTATTCCCTTCCATAAGGCTCCTACATTCGAGACGTTTCCAACAGTAAATTGGACCATCATTACAAGAGAATTTAATTCCAAAAATAATATATATATATATATAAATTGAGTGTGTTAATAATTTAAGAGGGTTTATAGATAAAATGTATTAAAATGAATCTATTCATTTTTTTTTTTTTTTTTTTATTTTTGATATATAAGGGTACTATTGACATTATGATGAGTGCTTATAGTAATATTTATTTTTAAAATTTTAGACATGAGTGTACTTATAAAATTACTGCACTAATAGATTTTATGGATGGCAATATTCACACCTTTTTTTTTTTAAATAAATTATAATACTAAATCTTTTAGTTCCCCAAACATAATAATATATTAAATCCAATTCAATCTAATTTCATTCTATTCCACGTAATCCAACCCAATACGTCTACAGAGGCCTAGAATGTTTGGATTGAGTTTAGGATTACTTCATTCAAAGTCCATTTGCTCATTTGCCTCATCTATTTTTAGGACACCATACCCTACTCCCTTCTTTATTTGAGATGCATTTTCCATTAATTGAATTACAATTTACAAAGTTGCAATACATGCAATATTCATTTAAATTTCCCTACTTTTCATAAGCTAGCCACCAACCACTAAACGAAGATTTTGTGTTATAAACAATCACATTAATTAGCTACAAAAAAACAAATCACGTAAACCTTATGACATTGTAAGTTTTATCATCAAGTGTTATATATATATAACCTGTGTTAGATATTCTTTCTCTATTATAAAATATGGTTCTATTTTTTCATGAGAGCATAATTAATAATATATAAGATATTGGGGTAAATTTAAAGATCTATAGACGGTCGCCATAAATGCTCTAACATATTTGTTTTAGTCAGTCAGACGTATAGGAGCTTTATTTTGAAACCGAAGCTCATTCTAACTTTCCAAATGTCATAAACAGAAAAAATAATCAAGCTACTGATATGAACATGTCTACTTTGATAACATTGATGAAAATAATTATACCGCATTGTTTTCAAAAGATAAAATTCTCTTATTTCAATGCTAGTCACAGGCACATGTTTAGCTTCTTCAAAGCTATTGTCTAATTGTTGTTGGGATGATGGGTTCCTACCATTGTTAACCTCACTATATATTAGATTCACCAATGATCCCATGTTACTCATATTACTGTAAGTCTGCAACATTTGACAATGGTACAGCATATAGGTTTGAGGCTCTTTATATATCTCCATTTTCTGCCACCCAAACTTTAGGCTTGTGAATACCCGCCTTGGCACGAGTGATCATATCTTGAGAGTGATTGAATGTTTAACCATTGAAGGCTGAAGTTATCCCACGGTAATATTGAAGATAGTTAACAATTTTTTATTTTATTTTTTGAAGTATTACATATATTCGGGGTTTTTTTTTTAAAGGGAGAGGATTCGAATCCACAACCTCGTAGTGTAAATGTGAGAGGTTTTATCACCGGATCAACCTCATCTCGTCCGTAAGATAGTTAACAATTGAACAAGCCAATTGAACCTGTCCAATATTGTGCCATAATTCATCAAATATAAAATAAAATCGAACTCTAGCTACCAAACAATTTTCAGATCAGAAGTTAAAAATACATTATATTATGCATATTAACATTTCTTGCAAAGGCTATAATTTCCACCTGAAAGTTCTAGAAGTACATTCTGACTAGGATTAGTCATAAATCTTTCTATTGGTGTTTCAGCCACCCTGGAAAGGCTTAGAAATGTTCAAAAGCAAAAGATAAAGCGCACCAGACAAAACTATTACACTGTAAATAACAAAATATATTGTATTATACGATATTTGGTAACATTTTATTAGGGATGTCTAAATTCTTGACGAGTTCTTATCCCCGCAAGCCTATCCCCCGGTAAAAAGTCCCGAAGATGGAGACCACGAATCTAAACGGGGGAGGGGACGGGATGGGTTTCCCCATCCCCATTTGACACATTGACATCCCTATATTTTATACTCATAGTAATATATATAGTATTGTAAATTTATACGATTATAAGTATATATACTGGGAGAAGTATTTATTAACCATATTATACTTTTTTTTTGGAAGTGTTACAAGAACTATTATAATAGGACCGTCGGGATTTGTTGAGATCAAACATTACATATGCGACCCAAATATCTATTCCCATAACAGGAGATAACTACTCTCACAACCCGGGAAGAAAACTCCTCACACATGCTTGTAAAAAGCACATGATAGGATTTGAACCCCTCACCATTTACGTGGAAAGGAGGTGCACTACCGTCTCAGCATCTCTACTAAGAGGTGATGTAAAATTAATATATTAAAAAATGATGGTAAAAGGAGACTTTATTTTATTCTAGCCTCAGTCAACAATAAAATATAATGACCTTTTTGAAGCAAATGAGGCATTAGGCATATGATTAAATTTTGGCATGAATATTTATTTATTTATAATTAAAAGTCATATAATAATCAACATATTGAAGTTGGATATAATGGTAGACTTTAACAAATGGATCCTATATGAAAAGTTCGTATGATCTAGCTAGACTTTGATAAAGATCGGTCACTTTTTGCCATAAAATTCTTCAAATACATTTTGTCACCAAGCCAGTCTACAGGATTCTTTCTGTCCACCAAATTTGATCGCCAGTCAACTATCTAACACGCCATCTTCTTATGTTACACATTTGATCATTGGTGGTGTTTATAACAATGGATTGATTCAATCGACTAGATTCTCTCGAGTCTGAAACCAGACTGGTTCGAAAATAAATGAATTGAATCCATTGAATTATTCGGTTTTTAATTTTCGATCACTCTTTAACATTCAGTGAAATTAAGTACCGTTTAGTACTCTTCGTATAAAAAACCAAACAACCTCTTAGTCATTTGGGTTTGTAACAATGGATCAAGACAATCGACTGTTCTGGATTCTGCAACGAAACGTGTTCGAAGACAAATGGAAGTCCGGAATGATCTAATCACCCTAGTCGTAGAATGAGAAGTCTTCCTATATAATATCAATAGATTCAATACCATTTATCATTCCTTAGTCTCTTTTTTAAAATGAAATTGGATCAAATTTCATAAATAATTCCACTCAACCCCAAATTAGTTGGAATAACTAAATTAAAGAATCAACATTTCATTCAATAAAAAGGAGTAGATTATTCCTAGTTTATTCTCAACTTGAATAAACTCTAATATATATTAGTCAACAATACTTGTAACTAACGTTTGAAAATTAAATGGTTACAATTAAAATCAATTGTCAATACAAGAAAAAAAAAATAACAAAGAAAAAGGAGTAGATTTTTCTAGTCTATCCACGTTATTGAAAAACAAGTCCATCTTAGATCTGTTTGTTTTATATATGGGTAACGGTTTTCCGAGTGAAAAAATAAATGATCATTGCATATGTCAAAATATAGAGAATTAAATATTTTATTAATTTGGAATATTACAATTATAATACTAAATAATAAGTGATGAGGACAGAGTCTGGTTGGAGGAATTTCCCTCCTGTATTACGAAAAACTTGTTGGATGCATGATTTTCCAGGTTGTTTGTAAGGTCCTCTTTAATGAATTGTTTTTTTCAAAAAAAAAAAAAAAAACCTAAATAATAAGTGGAAATATGTCTAAAAAGCACTAAAGCCATAGTGACTTTTAAGAATAATAATTTTAGTTTAAATAGCAGTAATGGACAAAAATACCATAATCCTTTTCTTTTATTATTATTCTTTTTACCATTTTTAAGATTGATTTTTTTTTTTCAAAAACCTTCATTGATGGAAGACCAATAGAGGTCGAACAGACCTCCAATTCTGTTCGACATTTGGTGGAGGTTGAAATTTGTAGAACTCCAAAGGCAGTCCATGAAGAAGCTGAACAATTTTTATTTTATTTTTTTTGGTTGAAAATTTCTGTTTTGCCCAATACGTCTTGGAAATTACAAAAATGTCTAATAAGTCTAAGAAACTACAAAATAAGTCTCGAAAACACCAAACTAAGTCTCAAAAACGCCACAATAAGTCTCCGGAAAAAAAAACACGAGACTTATTTTTGTGAGTGTGTTTTAAGAGTATTTTTATCAGAAAAACACTTTAGGTGCTATTCAAACTTAAATTATTAAGTTGATGCTAGTTTTAAAAGTAAGGGAGTAAAGACTAAAGAGTGTTAGAAATTTTTTGAACCCTACTGCATAATTGGTTAAACATTGTCAATTCTCATCAGTCAAACAGATTTGTCAATTCTCATTAGTCAAACAGATTATTTTTATTTCAAAAGTTTTTTTTTTTTTTTTTTCTGAATTAGCTAAAAAAAAATAACATCAAGTTTGTGGCAGTAAATTATTTATAAAATAAAAAAAAAAAAAATTGCGTATATATATGTTGGATAGAACCCTAAAGAACTCCAAGGTTGGATTATTTTTCAAGTTGTGCAATTTTAAGGTGGCTCTATATATTCACACCCAAGAAATTTCTCACTACACTCATTTTCTTTTAACATCCATCATGTATATAATAATAATAATAAATAAATAAAAACTAATAATTTACTTTCTAAGCCACATTGAAATACCAAAAAAAAAAACTTAAATTTTATGAATTAGACGTAATTACACTTTAGTTCCTAAATTCTAAAGAAATGTTACATTTTTACAAGATAAACGGATATTAAATTCTTTGGTCCTCAACTTTTCGAAAATATATCTAAATGATTTTGTTCACCAAAAGAGTAACCGTCAAATATAATATAACCCATAAAAGTCATATTTTACCCTTGTTTCAAAATAATTAAATTAAAATGATTCTTTAACCGGGTAATTGTTTATGTATTTACTACTTAACCTAAAAGAAAAATGCTAAAATACCCACACAAATCATTCATTATTATAAATTTACTCTTATCATAAAAAACAACCCAAAGATAAATTAATAAGAAAACAACATTTATTTAAAAAATAAATAAAAAAATTTAAAACACCCTTAAAATTTTATCAAACAAAAATTTGGATTTATCCCAATAGAACCCCTAAGAGCTAGAACTCACTGCTTTGCCTTTGTTTCTATCCATATTAATATTCCAAAATAGAGGTATTCTCATCATAGGTAGAAATTTTGACACGACTTTTTGACATTGACATCATTTAAAAATTTAGCTAATCGATGAAAAACCATTTTTCATTTTTCATGCCCATGGATAGGGATGTTCAATGGGGAAATGGGGATGGATATAGGTCCCCCCATCCCCATCCCCAATTTCCAAACCCCCCCCCCCCCCCCAATTTGGGGAAAATGGGGATGGGGTAGATTTGGGGGGAGGTCTCCCCACCCCCATCCCCATTTCCCCGTTTTCCCCATTTTTCCCCGTTTATCTCCGATTCCCCATTTCCCCCGGATCCCCCATTTCCCCATTCCCCCATTTTGCCTATATAAGTTAGGTTTTAAGTTATAAATATGTATTTATAGTTAGTAAAATAGAAATAATAAAAATAATAAAAATAAATATATATTAATATATTATATTATATATTTGGGGGAAATGGGGAAATGGGGATGGGGGTAGCTTCCCCCATCCCCATCCCGATTTATATAATTTTTTGGGGAAAATGGGGAAATGGGGATGGGGAGACCCATCCCCATTTCAATTTGGGGATAAAATTCATCCCCATCCACCCCCCCCCCCCCCCCCCCCCTCCCCCATTTCCCCATTTTTCCCCCAAAAAAATCCCCAAATGGGGATGGGGGAGCGAGGATTTGGGGTCCCGGGGGAAAATGGCCATCCCTACCCATGGATTGTTCCTATTTATTACCAACTTAGAAAATTTTATTCATGAAGAAAGGAAATACAAAAGGTGGACTCTGTATAATAGAATTAGGGTTCTGTTTGTTTTCCTTTTATAGTCAGGTTAATTAAATCCTAAATTAAAAAAGTTCATGAGGGCTCGTGGACTAGGCAAAATCCGGCCCTATACTATTGAGGCCCGACCCGCAAGTAAAATTATGAGCTCTGATCGCCCGAAGGCCTAAGCCCGTTTGATGCCCAGCTTTCTCCGGATCGGCACGAAAATAGTTGCTAGATTGTAATAATAATACTAACAACTATAAAATCATAAAATTAACCTATCAATTTTACGGTAACTCAGTAACTCTTAGGGGTCTTTTTTTCTTTTCCTTTTTTTGACATTTGAATATAAAGATAAAAACAATCCAATATTTTTTTTATTCATCAGAAAAAGAATTACAAAAATTCATGTCACAGTTGGCTAACAAGGAGAGCCACTCCGGGAAATCTACACTCCAAACACAATAACAACCATTTGAAATAGCAAACATGGCTACAAAATGAGCTAACCTATTATAGTCTATAGAAATATGTACAATAGAAACATCTGTATATTTAACTTTAAGAGAAACCACATCACAAAATATATGTACAATTGAACTACTTAGTTGGGCAAATTACAAATATATTCGGTCTCATTTCAACATTTGAATTTCCTTCTAAAAAAAATCAAATTTTATATATTTATTCTTATTTATAGGTAAATTACACTAACTTCCCCGAAGCATTAAAAAGTAACTCTTTAAAATCACAAATAGATGTTTACAAACTAAGACCCCTTATTATTACGAGAATTTAAGTCAGATTTAGTTGAGTTTGTTAGCTAGATTGAATAATTTTGTTAATTAAGTGCGTGTTTAAGAAGAATTTTTTTTTTCATCATTGAATTCATCTTTTTACTAGAAAATTTCAATTTTTTTTAGACCTTCAAATAAAAACAAAAAAATTGCATGATAGTGGGCTCTTGAGTTCAACTGGACTGAGGCCCTATTTAAAATTGAAAAAAATGGGCCATAAACACAGCAAATTCACGGATTCAACGGGTTTTCATATGAAAAATACCATATCCGGAGTCACCCTAACCGAAGCACAATTCTCGTTGATGTTAATTGAGACCTAAAATGTTTGGATTTACTTTTCGGCTTATGTCATTCAAGGCCCAAACCTATTGTTAGGACACCATACCCTACACACAGTTGGTCCCCTTCTTTATTTGATCCAACCCAAATCTGAGCTCCGGCAATGATCTCTCAATATTCAGCTAGTTGAGACTTGAGAGTACAAACACAGCTAATCAAATATAACTTTATCAAACTTTGTTGGATATGAAAACATCCACTAATGTGAAAAGAACACTTATATCATATATATAAGAAAAAGATACTTGTAGGTATGATCTTTGAAGATAAAGCAAAATCCATCTTTGTACAGAGAAAATTAAAGCAACAATTCATGAAAACTATTATAAAAAAAAAAAAAAAAAGCCTTGAAATTTCCAATGTGCAGAGCTAAGAAAAAAAAAACAACATGATTTCATTTGATTTGTCCCATCTTTAAAGCACCAAAGAACATCAACAACAACAACTGAGAAAAGCTGTTCTCTTCTGTCCTGCCACCATCTCCACCTGCATTTAAAAGTAAACAAACCAGAAACATTATGATCACTTGATCACTTAGTAACAGTGAAAAAAATATATATTATATCTAATTAAAGACTATATATGAAGAGTCTTTTTCTTTTTTTTTTTGGTTCAGTGAGTCGATGACTAGATTAAACAACAAAATCATAAAGTTAGTAATAATTAAATTAGCTTAGATTAAGGTTATATAGGTTAAAGTTACAAGTTGTATCATCTATAATTAATTGCTTTTATTTTTTACAATAAATTTTTACACCGAACAATTGAGAGTCTACCGAGACCTACCGAGATCAAACAATATACTTCCACTGTTCCACATAACAGACAATGTCTACTCCCACAACACCGTGGAGAAAACTTCTCACTCATGATTGTAATGGGAGGAGGGGAGGGATGTAAGTTTGAGTGACTTTTTGTAAAAGCTACTAATTTATAAATAAAAAAATAAAATAATAATAATAATAGTAATAATAACATATAATAAAAAATTTCTTTGTTTTAAAATTTTCAATCTGTTTCCAAAAAAATAAAAAATCAATCTTTCACTAAAAAAATCAAAACATGTAACAAAATTCTTTTAATAACCTAAAAATGCTATTTAATTAGAAAATCAAACAAGAAAGGATTATAAATTTATAATAATAATATAAGTTAGTATTAAACTGACCAATTGCAGTCCCATACGGATAATTCGTTTCTGCCCCTCTTGTATTTTGGAAAGCAAATCATCCAATTGAGAATCACAAGCATGACAATGTTGAGGACAGTGAGCATGCCAATATTCATGACAGAGCTTGGAATCATGAATATTTTTAGTGTGAATAATTGGATTACAAAGTTGCAAAAGAAGATTCATGTGATGTGAATTTCCCATCTTTTCATAAGCTAGCTACCAACCTAAAAATGAGAATTTCGTGTTCTAATTAATCACATAAATTAGTTCCCAAAAAAAAAAAATCATGTAAACCGTATGACATTGTATGTTTTATCAAGTGATGCCCATACAAAGTTTTTTTTAAAAAAAAGTGATGCTATATAAACCTTATGAGATTGTGTTAGATATAACATCTTTATTATAAAAGATAGATATTCTATTTTTTATTTTTTTTTTAAGTATTATAAAAGATAGATATTCTAGTTCTATTATCTTTAGGGAGTTTAATTAATAATATTTAAGATATCGGAGTAAATTAAAAAACACATGACAATCGTCAGAAGAACCAGTAGGATACACTTACATAAACATGGTTTCATTGTATTCTTATCTGTATAATTAAATAAAACCACTCATTTATTTAATTTTGTATTATTATATCCATTTATAATGGAGATGTAATTTTATTTAAAAATTATTTTGATCAAAATGGTGACACCTTCCTGCGGATTCGAGAGAGAAGCCTAATCACTTGTACATACTAAAGCAAAGCAATTAAGAAAAGCAATTAATTCTGCATAAATACCAAAAGAAATACAACCAAAGCAAAGCAATTAATCGCCAATAAAAGACAAACAACCTGAGAATTTAATCGGCACAAAGACGAAAAGAAATACTAAAGCCTTGTTTGTTTGATGGAATTGAGGTTGGAATGGAAAGGGAATTCCAATACCTTCTTTTGTTTGGAATCCGTATTCCTTGAAAATGATCGGAATGAATTGCATGCCTCCATATTGTTGGATAGAGAAACAAATTTTATGTGGCCAAGTGAGATTGTAAACAGACATAATCTATACTGAGTTTTAATGCCAAATTATTTCTGCAAGCAAGGGAAAAAAAAAAAAAAAAAAAAAACCTAATAAACAAGAACATCAATTAGCAAACTTTTGCTTCTAACTGAAAAATCAATATTTTAGGAAAACTAAACATTGATGAATGATGATGGTTAAAATTCAATTCAACTTTTGGGTCCGTTTGTATTTTTTCATAGGCTTAAATGAAAACCATGGATTAACCCTTGTAAACCTGCAAACCTTGAAATTCAATTCCTTCCATATAAAATTCGTCTCCAAATATCCAAGACTTGATTCCTGCTTTTAGACCTGAAAATCTTGGCATCCCTTCTATAGACTTTTCGTTTCCAAATCTTCAACACTTGAGTTGCAGCTTCCTTGATTGGGAATGGACAAACATTTGCACGATTTTGAAGATTTCTCACTAACCTAGAGAACTGTATAAAACAAATATAAAAAAAAAAAAACACAGATTAACAAAAAATAACAAATCAATGAATAATAATAAATTGAAAAGCAAATGAAAGTGAAAACCTTGATGGAGTGAAGAACATCGTATTCGTTTGGAAATTTGTTGATCAACAAGTTCATAATAATACTTGACGCCTATATAAACCTTATGACATTGTGTTAGATATTACATATCTAAAGATGATATTCTACTTCTATGGATTTTTAGGTTGTTTAATTAATAATGTTTAAGATATTGGAGTAAATTGATACATCTATATAAATGTGTTGACTGCTGATGCATCTAGTTAAATACACCTGCAACAGTACTAGTTTTGTTAAAAAATGATGAAAGGAAAAAAGAAACAAACGGAGATTTGCAATAGGAGATATATGTTTACAACTTTGATAATATATAATTGAAAGCTCCTGAATCCTGGTGGAAACTGGTTTATTTTTCTATTTAAGCCAAAGCCATTGACATTGTGATTCAGTTTTTTGACATATTAAAATCATTCGTTTGAACAAAGTTCTTTGCTGTGGATTTGACAATTTATCGTTTCCGCTACGTTAATGATTGGAATGAATTCCTATCATTTGAGGTAGGAATCCGGATTCAACCATCACATGAAAATTAAATTTAAAACCATCTTCAATCCATTGCACCAATTTGTTGCAACTTTATAGTAAAATACAGCAACTTCTACACCAATTATTTTTTCCATCTCCAACCCATTGTACCAAATATTATTCTAAAAATAAAGTTCCCTAAATATTCACTTTTTTATTATTTCTCAACAATTAACATTTCACCCCTTAATTAACATAATATTACGATAAGTCAAGAAATTAACATAATATTATAATAAGTTAAGAAATTCAACTGTTATATCAAACGCTACACAAGATGTATCACCTAACTAAAAAGGTAAAGCCATATCAAGCAGAAGCTTGCCATTGCCCATATAACAAAGACCAGTTCAATTAATATCAAATTACTTGCACAATGAAAACGAATCTCATTATATGATTAACTAAACTTCAAACACACAGCCAGGCTTGCACAAACTAATGAGAGAACTAACCTCAAGATGGTCTCAAAGCAATGTTCTTTAATAAAGACCCAACATTGTTGACACCTAAAGAACAGAATCAGCCAAAATTGACTAAGAAATGAGCACCAAAACAGAAAAATCTTAAATACCCATAGAGAGATTATGAATTGGGAAGCCGATTCAGATCAAGTGAGACTAAACCAGCACAGAAACCGATAGAGAACCGATTAGCGGAATTGGGTTCAAATTGAGGGACTTAAAAATAAAATAAAAAATCAAGTAGCAAAGTAGCACTGAAGAAGAGCCAGCGGCACTAGGGATAGGAATTTCCCCCATGGAGCCCCACCCCCACGAGGCCACACCCTCATTTGGCAGCAAATTTTACCCCCAAATGGGGTTTTGGGGTGAGGGTGGGGGTAAATTTTGCCCCCAAAACCTAAATGGAGGTGGGAGACCTTCCCCAACCCCCATTTCCCCATTCCCCCATATATTTTTATTTATTTATTTAAATATTTTTAATTTTATTTTCTTAAAAGAAAAAAAAAATCTCTAACTCTATTAGTCTATTACTAATATTTTGGATTAATCGAAGGCTTTAAATTTGTTTAGACTTTTATGTGTAATATACTAATACTATATTATTATAGTTATTTGTATTAATTTTGAATTAAATTAAATCAATTATATATTTTGTTAATTATTAGATTGGACATTGAAACATGGTGAAACAAAAGTTTAGTCCGATCGAACTTCGATTTATGAATTTTCAATTCCGGATTTCGGATTGAAGAATTTTAGGATTATAAATGGGGGAAATGAATGATAGGGGTGGGGGCAGGGGAACCTCCCCCCAAACACCCCCATCCCCAATTCCCCCGGACAGGGATGTGGGGAGGTTTTAGAAATGGGGGTGGTGGTGGGGGGACCCTCCCCCGCCCCATTGGGCCCCCATTCCTAGCCAACGCTTGATCTGGCATTGAGAAATTGGAGATGCATTCTGGCGTGGAGAATAGCACTGTGATTGGAGTCCAAATCTATCTGCAAAATGGAGATTGCCGCTGTGGTTGGAGATAGCCTAACAATTGAACGAAGGCCATCGCCTTTATTGTTGGATCACTTCATAAATATAATAGAGAACAAACTCAAATTATATGGCCAAGTGAGATTGTAAACGGACAGAATATATACTGCATGCTGCAACATTTTCAAAGGAACAAAAAAAAAAAAAAAAAAAATCCCTAAATTCACGATAAACAAGAACATCAATTAGCATTTCAACTTTTGGACCTTCATAGGCTTAAATGAAAACCATGGATGAACCCTTCTAGACCTAAGAAGCTTGAAATTCCTTGTATAGAAATTTCGTTTCCAAATCTCCAAGACTTGATTCCTCCTTCTAGACCTGAAAATCTTGACATTTCTATAGACTTTTTGTTTCCAAATCTCCAAGACTCGAGTTGCAGCTTTCCGGATTGGGAATGAACAATTCTTTGTACGTGTTTTTTAGAGCTCTCATATACCTAAAAAACTGTATAAAACAGATTAACAAAAAATAACAAATCAATAAAATGAAAAGCAAATAAAGGTGAAAACCTTGATGGAGCGAAGAACAACGTATTCATCTGGAAAATTGTAGAACCACGAATTCAATTTCTTGAGAAGTCTTGCCTCAGCTTCTTCGGCTCTGTCCAATCCATCTCGCAATTTACGGGATATACTTCGAATAGGGAATAACCATCGGCGTTTATCACATCCGAATACGCCATCTCTTAGACAATCAACCACTCCTGTTTCTTCCTTTTATAATGCTCGTAAAAAGGTTTGTTTTGGATTTCCAAATCCAATCCGATTACCATTTTCCATATACACATATAATTAGGACTCTGTTTGTTTTCCTTCAGGTTAATTAAAAAAAATTCACGAGTGAGGCTTGACCCGCAAGTTAAATTTTGAGCTCTGATGGGCCTTCGGCCCAAGCCCGTTTGATACCCAGCCCATTTCGGATCGGCAACTAAAAAGTTTCTAGATTATAATAATAAGAGTAACAAGTAACAACTAATAAATCATAATTTTTTTTATGAAATATTATAATAATTCGGTATTTTAGGGAGTGAGACAGTCTCGAACCCACAACCTTCTCATAGTGTAGATGTGAGGAGCGAGCCAAGGCAACTGCATCTTATCTTTATAAAATCATAAAATTAATCTATCAATTTTATGATAATTCTAAAGGGATTTTTTTTTTTTTTTTTTATAGACATGTTTAAAATTTACTTAATTCTAAATAGTGACTGAACATGAAATTTAGATGACATTTGAATATAAATGTTGATTGTTTGTTTATTTAAGATAAAAATAATCGAAAACAAATAATTTAACGTTTATACCTTTGAAATACTTATTTGGACATATTACAAATATATACTATCTCATTTCGAATTATATTATTTATTTAAGGGTAAATTACATTAACGTCCCTAAAGTATTAAAAAGTAACTCTTGAAAACCACAAATCGATTTTTACACATTAAGACCCCTTTTTATAATGAAAATTTAAGTCAGATTGAGGCTGTTAGCTATATTGAAAATTTTGTTTGTTATTACTTATTAATTATTATTGATTAAGAAGAATTTATATCCCTCAATATTCAGCTAGTTTACAAATACAGCTAATCAATACTTTATCTAACTTTGTTGGGCATGAAAACATCCATTAATGTAAAAAGCCAGTGCTATAAAGTGAGAAAAAAGAATACATATATGATATATATATATATATATATATAAGAAAAAGATACTAGTAGGTATGATCTTTGAAAATAAAGCAAAATCCATCTTTTTACAGAGAAAATTAAAGCAACCATTCATGAAATTAAACTATAAAAAAAAAAATAAAAAAAATAAAAAGCCTTGAAATTTCTTCCAATGTGCAGAGCTAAAAAAAAAGAAAAACATGATTCCATTTGATATGTCCCATCTTTAAAGCACCAAAGAACATCAACAACAACAACAACTGAGAATTTTTTTTTATTCAATCTTCAGCTAATAAAGCTGGTCTCTTCTGTCGCGCAACCATCTCCACCTGCATTTAAAAGTAAACAAACCAGAAACATTATGATCACTTCACTTAGTTAACAGTCAAAAAATATATATATTATATATTAAAGAATATATATGAAGGGTCTTTATTTTTTTCTTTTTTGGTCCAGTGAGTCAGTGACTAGATTAAACAACAAGATCATAAAGTTATTATTAATTAAACTATCTTGGATTAAGACTACAATTTTTGGTTATATAGTTTAGACTTATAAGTTGTATCATGTATATATAAGTGCTTTTTTTACAATAAATTTTGACGGGAGTTTGCCAAGACCTGACCAGATCAAATAGTATATATATTTCTGGTCCGAATATCTAAAATCTAAATCCACATCGTAAGAGATTCGAACATATTTATAAAATGTGTATGCTAAGACTCGAATCCCCGTCACTAACGTGGAAGGGGAGATATGTAACTGTAAGTGCTTTTGAGTTGAGTGACTTTTTGCAAATTATAATAAGACCTTTACTAAAACTTTTCTTTGTTTTAAAATTTTGAATCGATCACTATAAAAAACCAAAACATGTAACTAAATTCTTTTACTAGTCTAAAAATACTATTTAACAATAATAGAAAATTAATAAAATTCAGGAAAATTAAACTAACCAGTAGTAGTCCCATCTGGGTCGGGCTTTGGTCATCCGGTTTTCTCCATATGGATAATCCGTTTCTGCTCTTCTTGTATTTTGGAAAGCACAGCATCCAATTGAATAAATCCCAATGAGAATCACAAGCATGACAATGTTGAGGACAGAGATCTTGTGCCAATCTCTTCTGATATCTTCAAGAACTCCAGCTTTGCATGAATCACACTCATAGCAAAGCAAACTCACTGCGTTGTTCCACCGGTAACAATCCGGATCTTGGGTCACCATCGTTGCCCCGTTGTAATTGCATGACGTTGGTGGCTTACAACAACCAGACTACACCCCACAAAAGAAAAAATCAATAAAATAATTGAGAAGTGTGGTTACTGTCAAACTATGTACACTTACGAAGAACGAAGATTAATTTACCTGAATAGGAGACATGTCTCTTTCAAGATAATCAAGAGGAGTCCAAAGAGCAAGTTTTGCACAAGTTTGTGAACCCAAAATGCAACTTTTAATGGTTCTCCAATAATCAGGATCTTTGATTCTTTTTCTCAACCAAGGTGAATAATCTTCCAAGTGATATTCTTTGTAAACCCTACCCGGAACTTGAACACCACCGCCTTGGCTTGCCACCACAAATCCAAATACTGTCAAGCCCATTAAAGTGCCTATGAGGAACAACATCACCACCAAGTAGACCCAAAGAGCCCATGCAACATGAAAACATGCACCAATGAAACCAGCAAGAGAAATTATCAACACCACAAACCCTATAATAAGAAGTGGGGTTTGGAGGAAGCTTTCACAAGTTGTGCTGCTCCTTGCCATCCATAACCCTCCTCCGATGATCGGAATCGAAGCCAGGAGAGTGAAAAGGTTCAAGAATCCGATCACTGTGTTGCTGAATCTATACATGTTTTGTGTTGTTGTTTAGTAGTAGTAGTAGTAGTTGCTAGCTAGAAGCATATAGTTTTTGGTCTTTGTTTGGTTTGATTTCTATATGCTTCTCTCTCTTCCTCTCTTTATTGATACTTGATAGTTGATAGTCTCTCTTTCTTTTTGGTTTTTGCTTCTTTCTTGCTATGGTGTGTCTTCTTCAGCTTTTTTGTGGTAATTATCTGCTTTTGATGGGTGACATACAATATTGCTTTTAATTTCTTTATTTTACTTCTCTGAAAGCTTCAAATTTTCAAAATGTTTATCACCCTTTTGCTGTACTGATCTACTTTTCCTGTATTAAGCTTATCAAAAACTTTATTTGATTTGTATAAAAATCAGTACTAAATTACACTTCTTAGTCATTAAGGAATCTTTTTAAACAATTGTAGAATGACTAAACAGCATATCATAAGGTTGGTTCGGTGGTATGTCTTTCACATTTACACGTTTTGAGTTCAAGTTGTATACTCCTCGCTCAAAAAGCGAATTAATTGTAATTGACAGTTAAAAAAATAAATGACTATGTGACTATTATGTTTAAATATTATGCATAATAAATTTAACTACATAGATAATCGTGATTTACATTCAAAAATGTTGATCGATAACATGTACATTAAATGAGATACATCTATATCCTCGTAACGATTGATCCTATCTCACTAGATTTTGAAGAATCCTTAGCCCGAACGGTTTCAAATTTCAATAAATTGAGAAGTACTTTATTTAACTCAGTAATCAAATCCAAACTAAACCGTTATATGTTATTTGTGAGTAATTGTATATATTCTAAATATGAATTATGGTACCATAAAAAAGGTAAGAATAAGATCCCTCGTTATCATTAATGAGAATAATATATTCTAGGTCTAGAATTGGAATTGCCTTGCTCCAATCCCAAACAACCAAACTAGCTATCACCAGCGATAACTTGTCAACTATAAAGAGGCATAAATTCTGATTCAGAATTCAGAATTCAATATTGTCCAAGGCAAGAAAAGAATAGAATTTCAAATGGCATTATGGTCATTTTCAAGTTTTTGTGGTCAGTGAAATTGCATTTTCCTTATTTATTAGCTTAAATATAAAGCGTGAGATTTTGATAGGTTGTGTTGTTGATGGTGGTGGTGGGTTTAGAATATTAATATTTACAATTATTATTATATGATATGATATTTGATTCTTCTTTGTTCTTCCTTATCTTTTCAAATTTTTTTGTTTAATTATTTTCTTTGATTCACTTTACGGCTCCACTAGGACCACTACACACCATTATTTCTCTTATTTATTAACAAAAATTTGTCCCACTTAATTCCTTTATAAATGCATCAAGGATAGAATAGCTTTCTAAATAACCAACTGAAATTGACCTAAAAGTTTCTTTTGTTCTTTTTTTTTTAAAAAAAATATATATATATACATTATTCCTTTTTAAGATTTTTTTTTTTTTTTTTTTGTAATATAACACCGATAGAATTAAAAGTCGGTTGAGATCCGTTAAAATCAACTGTTACAACACGATTCGAAATACAACTCACACTATTTGGGAAAGATCTCCCCACACAGTATGATTTTATAGATAAAGATAGGGCTCAAACCCCTATCACTAAGATGAAGGGGAAGTGCCCTTTGTTGAAAAATTCCAACATGTGGGGCCACACATGTAAATATCAAATGTGTTAAGCCTAAATTAAAGCGATCTAATTAAGATTTAAAGTTTTAAGGCTTAAGGGTATAATTGTCATGGAATTGATGTGTAGATATCAGAGTGTTATATCTAATTTGATGAAGGGCCAAATTAGAAATAGCAAACCTTATAATAATTTGATTATTATATATAAGGGTTATGGTCCCCAAATTACATGATACTTTTCACTTGTCTATATCCCCATCAACAGAACAAGAAAGAAAAATTTAGGTTTCAAAAGGTCGTGATAATTTGGAAGATCACAGCCCGCCCACCATCCTCCGGCTATGGATTCAGGTACGTTTCCGCTTTCTATTATCTCCCACTTCTCTTGAATTGACATGAGTTAGTAATATGTATTTAGGGTTTGATTAATCATGATATAGAAACATGCTTAGGTTGTGATTCGGATTAATTATGTGCCTATGCATGTTGATTATGTGTTAATCGAATTCCTTACAAGTGGTATCAGAGCCACCCATGATTGATTCTTGAGAACTTAAGGAATTTTTGGAGATATTTTGTACTGTACGTTCTCTTTTTTTTTTGGTGTTTTCTCGATCTGATGAACATATATAAAATTGAGAATAAACCAATATGGATTCGGTGAATTGAATTTCATAACTGTTTGACTTTTGTATATATAATATTATTTGTTTTCTTTTTGGTGGGTTTCTCGATCTGATGTAGACGAATAAAATTATTTGTGTTCAATTTTTCTGGATCCGATTACACATGTATAATATCACTTTGTGTTGTTTGAGTTTTGGGCATAACATATCAGACCGTAAATAATGTCAATTATTTATAAAATTTTGGATTCAAAACCTGCAAGTGAATGAATTGAATTTGATCTTTGTATATATATATATGTGTTTTGGGGATTCAGACCTTGCATAGCAATGGGTCGTTTTGATGACCCACGCGATCGGGTCGATCATATCAGACCCACGCCCATACGCGATCAAGTCGGTCGTGTTTTGAGACGGCTGCCGCCGTCGCGTTCGGTCTCCGGCGTGGGTTGAGTCGCCGTTCGTCGTCACCTCCTGGTGACGGCGTGAGGTTTGGGCGGCGGCGCAACACTCTGGGTTTAAAAATAAAAAAATAAAAAATAAATTAAAAAAAAAAAACCATTTTTTATTATTTTTTTTTTTGCTCAGGCCCCTCTCTTGAAAATTTGAAATTCTTGAGAGGAATGTTTTGTAATTATTTTGGGCCATTATGTGATTTTGACAAAATATAGGGGTCAATTTGTATTTACTAAAAATTTAGGGGCCTTTCTATAATTGTACAAACTCAGGGGCCGATTTGTAATTATAAAATTAAGAGACCTTTCTGTAATTTTGCAAAATCAGGGGCTGTTTTGTAATTTTTTAAAAAATAAAAAATAAAAAATAAAAAAAAAAAATTCAACTCAAATTCAAATATTTTGTGGTATATCTTTATGGTTAAATAAAGTAGTACATCATTCTAAATGGTCTAATTGAAACAAGATGTCGCCAAAGTGACCTCTCCTGTGTAGATTGTTCATGAGGGATGTTGGATGTTTGTGTGTGTGTAAATTCATGCGGGTATTAGCCGGCCCAAAGGAAGGTTAATACTTGGCCGAATTGCACATACACCTGAGGTGGTAAACATGTGACAATTATAAGGTTTTACATATGAATAATAAGTCGATCCAAAGATAGATTTATTATTTGACATGAATTATTGTCAATGTTTGATCACTACAACAAGAGTACCATTTACAATTAATATTACTGTCCAAAGACTTGATATTGATGTTGTGCTAGGTATCTTGAGATGGGATTTACCATTATTTGAATTTGTTGATTATTGTATTTGGTTATTAATATGAGCATGTTTGTTTGTTTGTTTGTTTGTTTTGTTCTCTTTACAACTAGTGTTTCTACTATATCTGCTAATATCAACTCTATACCTGTGCCTAATGGGACCAACTTTAAGGATTGGAAAGAAAACATAGAAATTGTTCTTGGCTGCATGGATCTAGACCTTGCACTTCGGACTAAGCAACCCACTTCTCTTACGGATGCAAGTTCTTTTAATGATAGGAAGAACTTTGAGAAGTGGGATCGCTCAAATCGCATAAGTCTTGTGATCATCAAGCGCGGCATTTCGGAGGCATTTAAGGGTGCAGTATCTGAAAAGATAACCAGAGCCAAAGAGTTCATAGCCGAAATTGAAAAGTGTTTGTGAAAAACGATAAGGCAGAAACTAGCATACTTTTGTAAAGCTTGATTTCTATATAGTATAAAGGCAAGGGGGACATAAGGGAGTACATTATGGAAATGTCTCAATTGCTTCTAAGCTTAAGGCACTAAAGCTCGAGCTGTCTGTGTAGGAACCCAGGTTTACAGATTGCGCAGCGGAAAGGTTTTAAAAAATTTTAAATGCAATCATCAAATAAACCTATTTGTACGGTAATAATCGAAAACAATTAGAAGGAGAAGAAACTATTTCATACCTACGTAGGAGGCTCCTTCACTTTAATAAAATCTACTCCTGATTTGAACCACTTGATCTTCCTCGCTATCTCCCGGAACTGGCAACGGCGTGTGGGCGCATCACGGTATTCAGGAACCTGTATGGAGGTAGGAAAAACAACACAAAACAACTCTTGCTTTGTGTATGGAGAATTCGGCCAACCTAGGATGAAATCAAATCATAAAATAAAATAAAATAAAATAAGAAACCTTTTTTTTTTTTTGGTTCTTTGGCCGCACCACATTCTTTATCTTCTTTTGGTGTTGTATTTTGTTTTGCATCTGATACAAAAATAATATCGCACCCTTTTAAAAATCATATATCAAATATATATATATATATTTAAACTTAAACTTATTAATAAAATCTTTTTCGATATCGAATATCTTTTAAAGATATTAATTAATTAATTTGATTTAATTTGAATTCAAAACTCTTTTAAATTCAAATTTAAATATTTAATTAAATGAAAATAAAATAATTAAATTATCTTTTCTTCATTCAAAATTAAATATCAATCAACACCCTCCATCTAATGATTGATTACACAATTAAATAATCTAATTATTTAATTAGCATAATCATTAATATTTATTAATCGAATAATCACATTATTCAATTAATTCCCGAATAGTCACGTGTCACTTTTGTAACACAATTAATTGGACAATCCAAATAATTAACCGTGACCCTTGTTACCTAAATCGATCGGGCTAGCAAGGGGACCTAATGGACCCACAGTATTTTGAGCTCCAATAATCCTTAGAAATAATTAATTAAACTCTTTAATTAATATTTCATGATTATTAACTTCGGTGTTATTCCACTAAAAACCCGAAGTTGCACTCTCTCAACTGTAGACGTTTTTACACAAACCAATAACTTTTGGTGTCCATTGATATAGCTATTACATATGGTATGATCCTCCACAGGTAGTTCATAATTAGAGTTGGGTCATAATGTCTGTTATACCTCTCTAATTATATCTTTCCATTAAATACCATTGATTCTCTAATGAACAATAAATCATACATTCCTTACGGAATTAGGAAAGCGCTCATATTATTCAAGCCCCGAATCAACCTTTAAGGAAACTACTATCTACTTCTCACAAGAATGAGAGAATGAGTGGATTTCACTATTGTGTGCAGACCTTCCCAGCCACAAGCCAAACCGCGATCCTAACATACGGAGCATATTGATCAGGAATGCAACTCTGACCTCACCCATGGTATATCAAAGACCACGATCTAACCTGAAGGAGTCGATAAGACACTCAGGATTAAGATCACCCACATATAGCCATCATTTATTGATATATATGAATCTCATCATGTAACGGATCTTGGTGAGAGATTCATATAGATCATGACCCAGTCCTATATGATCACATCTTACAAGGTGCCTCCATTCTCATATATCCATATGAATGATCTAAGATAAGATCACCGTACATTACGGAATGGACCGCAGCTGTAGATTGACCACAAATAAAGTACCTAGCTTTATTTGCTATCTACGGACTCTTTAGATTGCTCGTTTCAAACTAAATCCATCTGTATATGACATTCATATACTCAGTTTGAAATTATATCCGGCAATCTTGGATGTTAAGTACACATGTTATTATAAATGTATGAGATAATTTGAATGAATAAACTACTTATTTTATTTATGTTCAATTCACATTTACAAATTACAAGTTTTAGGGCAAAAACCCCAACAGTCTGATGAATTGCTCGTGCATTTAGTATTAATATCACTTCCTGCACAATACAATCAGTTTAAGGTCAGTTACAACTGTCATAATGAGAAATGGACTCTTAATGAGCTCATTTTTTACTGTGTGCAAGAGGAAGAGAGATTGAAGCAAGACAAAATCGAAAGTGCTCATTTGGCTAGCACCTCTAAGGACAAAGGCAAAAAGAGGAAGAATAATGAAGCGCTCAAAACAGCAGCTTATATTCTGAACCGAGTGCCAACTAAAAGAGCTGCAAAAACACCTTATGAGCTTTGGACAGGCAGAAAGCCTAGTCTAAAGCATCTTCACATTTGGGGATGTCCAGCTGAGACAAGGCCTTACAGGCCACATGAAAAGAAATTGGACTCCAAAATTGTGAGCAGCTACTTTATTGGCTTCTCTGAGCGATCTAGGGGCTATAAATTTTATGATCCCACACTCAGATCAATTTTCGAGATAGGAACTGCAACATTTTATGAGGATGTTGAGTTTGCGGGGAGAAATAAGGTTAGAGACATTGTCAAAAGCGATAGTGGGAATCGATTTGACAATGTGCAAGTTCCTATACCTGTCATTGATCAAGAAGCGAATATGGATCCTCAACCAAACAATGTTGATCAACCCCCCATTCAAGATGAGGTAATTGTTCCTGAGGAACAAACTCAACAACCTCAAGAACCAGTGTCATTAAGGCGATCCACTAGAGAAAGGAGAAATGTTATTCCAGACGATTTTTTCGTATTTCTCCAGGAGCATGTGGAAGGCATTGGAATGGTGGAAGATGATCCAATCAACTTCCATCAAGCCATGCAGAGTTCCAACTCTCAAAAGTGGATTGATGCCATGAATGAGGAGTATAAGTCTATGCAAGACAATAAGGTTTGGGAACTTGTCCCATTACCAGAAGGTGCGAAGCCCATTGGTTGCAAATGGATTTTTAAAACCAAAAGGGATTCGAAAGGTAATGTGGAGAGGTATAAGGCTCGTCTTATAGCTAAAGGCTTTACCCAAAAGGAAGGGATTGACTTTAAAGAGACTTTCTCTCCGGTTTCAACGAAAGACTCTTTTAGGACAATCATGACACTTGTTGCACATTTTGACCTTGAGCTTCATCAGATGGATGTCAAGAAGGTGTTTCTCAATGGTGACATTGACGAAACAATTTATATGGTGCAGCCAGAAAACTTTGAGCCAGGAGACCCAAAGAATATGGTCTGTAAATTGACAAAGTCTATCTATGAACTCAAGCAAGCTTCTCGTCAGTGGTACCACAAGTTTCATCAAGTGATTATCTCGTTTGGTTTTGAGATAAATGTTGTTGAGAATTGTGTATATCACAAGTTCAGTAGGAGTAAGCACATATTCCTGGTTTTGTATGTCGATGACATATTGCTTGCCACAAATGATATAGGCATGTTGCACGAAACCAAGAGATTTCTATTAAAGAATTTTGAGATGAAAGATCTTGGTGACGCCTCCTTTGTATTAGGGATCCTGATACAACGAGATCGCTCTCGGGGTATTCTTGGATTATCACAAAGAAGCTATATCGATAAAGTGCTCAAAAGGTTTGGCATCCAGGATAGCAAACCAGGTGACACCCCTGTCGCTAAGGGAGACAAGTTCAGTCTCAATCAATGCCCTAAAAATAACCTTGAAGTTAAGGAAATGTAGAAGATTCCCTATGCATCAGCTGTAGGGAGTCTAATGTATGCTCAGATGTGTATACGTCCGGATATTGCGTACATTGTTGGTATGTTAGGCAGATATTTGAGTAACCCTGGGATGGATCATTGGAAAGCAGTCAAACGGGTTATGAGGTATTTGCAGAGAACAAAAGATCACATGCTTACATATAGGAGATCGGATCAATTAGAGATCATTGGGTATTCCGACTCTGATTATGCTGTATGTTAAGATAGTAGGAGATCCACATCAGGCTACATATACCTGTTGGCTGGTGGAGCTATTTCTTGGAGGAGTGCCAAACAGACACTCGTAGCTTCTTCTACCATGGCAGCAGAGTTTGTAGCATGCTATGAGGCATCCAATCATGGGATATGGCTGCGAAATTTTGTCACTGGGTTGCGCATTCTAGAGGGTATTGAAAAACCACTCAAACTATATTGTGACAATAAGTCAACAGTGTTATATTCCAATAACAACAGGAGCTCATCTAGGTCAAAGTATATTGACATTAAGTTCCTAGTTGTGAAGGAGAGAGTGCAGAGTGGATAGATATTCATAGAGCACATTGGGACAAACTCTATGATAGCAGATCCGCTTACAAAGGAATTACCACCCAAGGTCTTTCATGAGCACATTGCTCATATGGGTGTTATCTTGTCTGAGGATACCACATTATAGTGGGAGTTTGTATTATTTTGTATTTTATTGTTTTATGTTTGGTTTTGGACATTCATATGCATTTATGTATTTGGATATTTTTTCTGATCAGAAATAAAGTATTCAGTTTATTTCACTATGTTGAATTATGTTAAATATTGATCTCGCTTAAGAATAAAGTAGGACCAGTTGGAAATAGACATGTCTAGATCACATTGCATGTAATTTCCAAGCTACGCATCCATGATTGGTCTATGCCATTTGGTTATGTTGCTGTATGTGACCATTGATGGGTTTAGTCACGCTAAATGTGACGAAAACCGTTTTGATCCTATAACGGCATAATCAATGGACGAGATTGTTCGAATATACCCTAAAATTGTGATAACAAAATTTTGGAGCTCATAAAGTTATACACATTTGTATAATTACATATGTAGCCCAGTGGGAGATTATTGGAAAATTCCAACATATGGGGCCACACATATAAATATCAAATGTGTTATGCTATCTTTGGTTAAGCCTAAATTAAAGTGATCTAATTAAGATTTAAAGTTTTAAGGCTTAAGGGTATAATTGTCATGGAATTGATGTGTAGATACCAGAGTGTTATATATAATTTGATGAGGGGCCATATTAGAAATAACAAACCTTATAATAATCTGATTATTATATATAAGGGTTATGGTCTCCAAATTACATGATACTTTTCACTTGTCTGCATCCCCATCAACAGAACAAGAAAGAAAAATTTAGGTTTCAAAAAGTCGTGATAATTTGGAAGATCACAACCCGCCCACCATCCTCCGGCTATGGATTCAGATACGCTTCCGCTTTCTATTATCTCCCACTTCTCTTGAATATGTATTTAGGGTTTGATTAATCATGATATAGAAACATGTTTAGGTTGTGATTCGGATTAATTATGTGCCTATGCATGTTGATTGTGTGTTAATCGAATTCCTTACACCCTTTGTTAAGATTTCAATTTCAACAAAAAAAAAATAATCAATTAAGTTCTTGAATTATATTTGATGTAAAAGTCAATAAAATCTTACCTCAATTTAAATTGTTAATTAGATAAAAATAATGATTAAATTGTATTATATCTCTTTGCATATACCACTCATTTTTATAATAAAAGGAAACTATTAGAAATTAGGGAATTTGTGAGACGGATATAACGAGAATTCTCATTGATGTGAATGTAAGAGGCTTGTCATTGAATCTAAATATAATATTGTTTACTTATGTTATTAAAATTTAATTAATATACTGTAATATAGTAAAATAAAAACCCTTTGATAAAGAATAGCTTGAAAAATGAAAAAACTACAATGAAGGCACAAGAGAGGAAAAGAATAATGGAGCATATATAAATCATAAATAATCACCTTTTTTTTTTTTTACTATACTATATAACACAGCAATTAACATCTCAAAAAAAAAAAAAAAAAAAAAAACAATTATTGAACCATTAAATTAAAATCAACCTACTTAATTAATCTCCCAAAGGGATTAAAAATTAAAATTATAAGAAATAATGAATTCTAACAAAGAGTGATCATGATTGAGGCAAGGATCGGTTCTTCAAAAAGTAGTTAAACAATAAAAGAGCGAGACGAGGTTGAGTCAATGGAACCTCATGCCCTGCTCCTCTCACTGTCACATATGTCAACCCCTTGTACACTTGTGTCCAACCACCGACCTGATTTCAACCAACAAATTTTCTTAATAGGAAATTAAATGTTGTTAATTGTGAAGAGAGTAGTTGTTGTAATAGAGAAATTACCTTTGCATTATTAGTTCGATCGATCCAAGCATACCATTCAATTTCAGTTTTAAGCTCTAGAGCACCGATTGAATATCGGGTTGCAGTCAGTGGCAAAATGGCATCTGTGTCACCGCTGTTTTTTTGAGTTCAACAATAATTCAAACCATAAAATTATTAATTGTTAAAAATAAAAAAATAAAAACTGTTTTTGAAGAATAAAATGTTTTGGAAAAGTAAATGGAAAATTTACCTATACACCCAGATCCTAATCCCAGCTGCTATAAGTTCTTTGAAGATAGGAAGCATTGATTTTGGAGAATCAGACCAATTGCTTCTAATTGCAGAACTGCAAATTCATGGAAATTAAGGTGAAAATTTTAAAATAAATGCTATATATCTTGCTTGAAAAAAGAATTGTTAAATGGGTCGGGCGGTATCTCTATCCACTAACATTACATCATATAACATAAGTTTTAATATAATTAATTATTCATATCGCGTAACATGATTCGACCGAAAGAGATACGAAAGCATGCTTTAAAAAATATAAATGCTAATAAATGTACATATAACATATGCAAACCTGCAAGTTACCCAAGGATGAGAAATATGAGAAGTGTCTGCATGAAGAGCCTTCTGGACATCCAAGCGATTCATATAAATTTTTGTGTACCTAATTATGCACTCATCCGCCCCTCTGAATTTCCAAGGCTGAATTTCAATGGCACAATCATGTTAGTAGTGTAATAAATAAAATAACTAAAACTATTTTTTTAAGGCTGGAAACATATATAATACTAATAATTATGATCAGGTGCAGGATCCCTGAAAGAAAAAAATGTGTAGGAATCTGCACCTGAAACCTCCCTGACATATTACAGATCAACATACCCGAGAAAGCTGGAGATTGTGTTTGAGAGTGACGGTTTGATTGCAAGGACTGCTGTAAATGTTGTAAGGATTGATGGATCCAAACTCCATGTAAGCCGTAGAAAGAGCACTGTTACACCCATTTTTTGGGAACAAAAATGTGTCATTTGGGCAGAACTTCTGTAAATCTTTGTATGTTGAATCAGATATCAATCCATGGTTCCACCAATACTCATGTGTCCCAATATTATCATAGTAGTCATCTATCAGTGGATTGCCCAACTGCCCACAATTATCACCAAAAAAGCTGAAAGTTATTATCAATTAATTGGTACATTTAGGTGTAGAAATTTTGACGTGACGAATTCAAATAGATAAATTCAATCTGTTAGATACATCTGACAATGGAGATCTAACGTTCGTCTTGATTAGAGAAGGATTGTATTGATGTGTAGACTTATATTATATATGAATAGTACGAATGAATATAATTGACTTACCAGAAACCCTTTGAAATTAAGGACAGGATTCTTGGTACCCTTGTTGCCTCTCACAATGAGTTGAGATAATTCAGGAATATAGTGACCTATATATATGTACATAGATTGAAGAAACATTAATGTGTATTCAATATGGTTTTAGGACATGGTTAAAAGAGGTATTTTAAGGTAATCAATAAATAAACAAATTTAAAAAAAAAAAAAAAAAAAAAAAAGTGTCTATTAAGAGATTTTTTCTTTTTCTTTTTGAAATATATCTATTAATAGATTTTTATTAATCCAAAATATGCTTTCAAGAAATCCATGGAGTGATCTTCTTGAAAAGACTCAATATACTTTTGCTGAATTCTAGATCACTTTTATTTGCTTCGGTCAAAATAAGAAATGAATAGAATTTTATCTATGAAGAGTTAAAATAATGGTCAGACTTGTGGTTGTTCAAGTCCCCTTATGGGTACCATATTTTAACCTACATGATCAAAGAGTCATAGTTTAATATTTCTTAAAAATTGTACGGTTTGGTGGGATCCCTAGTTAGGAGGAACTCGGGTTCACTAAACAAGTTCGGGGGACTTCTGTGGGCCTGTGGGGTATCAAACAAAAAGAATGGAAAAACAGTGGTTTTTGACTTTTTGTTATAAAAGAAATTAAAATGACTAGTACATAAACTTGGTTTTGGTGAAAGTAGTAGAAATTTGACATTAACTAAAACATAAAATGGTAGAAATTAAAAAAAAAAACCTGCATAGCTTTCTCCAGCAATGTAGAAAGGCCTGCGCTTGTATTGAGGGAATCTCTTCAACCATTTAATGAGAAATGTATAAGCATCTTTTCCTGCTTTTTCAAACATTGAACAATTTATTAGTTATTAGTAGCTAGGCTAACCAACTCTCGACAATTCTTACATGCAATTCAACAAAACTTAGCTTCTTGTGTATGTATTTTAGATAGAAAAGAAAATGACCTGTTCTCTTGTCACCAACAGTGTATATATCATCAAGAGTTTTCGTATACGAAAATCCGACACCGGCAGGTGAATCCAAGAAGAGTATATTAGCCTCTACAAATGAGTGAAATCAAGTCAATCACCTTAGAATCAACATACAACTCTCTATATATAGTGTACAATGTTTGATCACATAAAAAAAAATTAAAAAAATTAAAAAAATAACGCTTACCATTATTCCAAGCATATGGATTCAAGTGGAGTGTTTTACCATCGGATCGTACCCGAAAGGGCCCGACCTCTTCGGAGGCCCCGTAGGCAATGGAAGAACAACCTGGCCCACCATTGAGCCACAAAACTAGAGGCCTAGTGGCGGGACGTTTACTCACCGGCGCCTCGATCAACCAGTAGAAGAGGGCCCGGCCCGCCTTATGGTTAACAGTAATGTAGCCAGAGTATTGAGAGAAGTTTAGGTTTGGTGGCTGCCCTGGTAGCTTGATGATCCTATCCTTGTCTTGCTCCTTCAAATTTGCAGAAACTGAAGATGTAAAAACAAGAACAAAACCCAAAAAATAGAGCAGAGAGTTGCTCTCACTTTGTGTTCCCATTTTGAGCAAATTTTTAAGGGCAGCTAGAGCTAGTCAGCTATTTTGTAGGAGTTTGGAGTTTGTGTTGTGTGTTGTGAATTGTGAGGGGTTTTAAATTTATATGGAAGCAAAGCATGTTAAAAGTTTGACTTCTATTACGTTAAAATGTTGTCTAAATAGTCAATGATTAGTTATATAACGGAGGTTTCTTTATAGTAGATTAGTAGGTGGTACTCTTATATTCATATATATACTTGAGTTGATATATTCTACGTAAAAAAATAATTATATGTATTGAAATTTGACACTAAATGCTCGGTTCGGATAATTATTTACATTAACATCGAATAGAAAACTCACCTAATCACTAACGGTATAAGGGAAGGTGTTATATTTGATATTACTTTTCAATATTTATTCTTGTTCTTCAAACTAGAAGAAAATATATATAATTAGTTTAGGTAAGCTGGTAAGGAGATGAACGGACGAACCTAATTCATGGAAATATTTGTTTGTCTTGTATTATATTTGAATAAGAGAATTTGAAAATATATATATATATATATATATATTATATTTTTCACACACTTGTTTTAAAGTAATAGACAAGTGGAAGAATTGTTTACCTATTTTTTATTTTTATAACATGACTCTGGAACAAACATTTTTATTATTATTATTCAAAGTACTAATATTAAACTTGTTTTAACTATTTTCTTTTTTTTTATTATTATTTTAGATCAATTAACTATTTTCATTTTACTCTATCTAGTGTATTCTTGGAATTTAAAAAAAAAATCAATTTCATATTTTTAAATATTTTTTTTTTATAAAAATAAAAGGTAAGATAATAATTAAACACAACTAAAAAAAAAAAAAAAATTCATATTTTTTTTAAGGTTAATATTAAAAACCCCTCACCTTTGAACTATTATTAAATGTATGGTTACAAATGTTTTTATTTTAGAAACCTCCCATATGAACTAACACCGTTATCATTTCGTTTGTGTTGACCGGGTTTGACCGTTAAAACGTCTAAAATGTCTTATTTAAGATTCAATTGTATGAATTAAGCATTATACCCTCATACTTTTACCAAATAAGTTAATAAAATGATACAGAAAGCAGGAATGTTAACTTGCAAAAGAGAAGTTATTTTGTGGATAATTTTATCTCTAAAAATAACAAAATTACAATGAACCAAAAGCATTAAAAATAAACCAGAATATGCATTTATTTATGTATATATTTGTCATTTTTTATAAATCTAAACAAATACTCATTTTTAATTCTTTTGGTTCATTTATAATTTTGTTATTTTTAGGGATAAAATTATCCACAAAATAACTTCTCTTTTACAAGTTAACATTACCGTTTTTTATATCATTTTATTAATTTATTTGGTAAGAATATAAGAGTATAATGGTCGATTACGGAATACTAATGGTGTTAGTTCATATGGGAGATTTCTAAAATAAAAACATTTGTAACTATACATCCAATAATATTTCAAATAATCAAAGGTGAGGGGAGGTTTTTAATATTAACCATTTTTTTAAAATAATTTTTTTATAAGAATAAAAAGTTAGATAATAATTAAACAGACATTGACAATAATAAGTAATGACAAAGGATTGTCACAAAATTATATAGTGCATTAAAGTGGAGATACGGCAGGATCTGTGCCGCATGTTGGCTTGACCATAGACCATTGACTTTTTTCAATGGCATTGATGATGCCATCTTTTCCATTAAGCAACACCCATGTGGGCCACGTCTACGCCGTCCAAAATTAATATATCTACTAGTCGGTATTTTTTCTCACAAGGACTAAATAAAAAAAAAAATCGGTTCAATTAGATTTGAAGTTCTTTTAGTTAATTACATTACATTACACTAATTATTTTTGTAATATGAAAGTTGAACCCTTCAAGCATGATTGAACTAATTTTATAAGTTCGTGAGGTAGCTGTTAAAATGATTTTAGAATTTAGGAATTTCAAAATTAAAAATATGCTTCGAACTCATAATCTTATTGATGTTTGACATTGTTAGGTTTTGACTTGTATTCCTAAGCAAACCAAATGTGAACCAAATAAGACTCAACTGATGTGGAGCTTCCTAGAGACGTGGGATACGTTTGGAAGATGGAATGGTGTAGTTTGAGGGAGGTTGAAGATCATGAAGAACTGAATGAGTGGTTTGTTTCAACGTATGGATCGCGGTTTTCTGAGCGATGTAATTTAAGGTGACTTGTAACGGTTTAGGAAACGGGTGTACAACCGTGACTCAAATCGTAGTCAATCATAAGCATACGTGAAACGGGAAATCTTCAGCAGAAAAGGAAGTAGTTTGTTTCTAGAAGTTTTTGTGCTTGAAAGAAAAGGATTTACTCCTTACAAGAAGACTTGTCATAAAAGGAAATATTATTTATACGGAATAAGTAAGTCTTGTACGTTTAGGAATATGATTTCCTTTTATCTTAAACTCCATGTAACTAGTATAGATAGAACCTTGTAATTATGTTGAAAGCGTGAGTTAAACATCATGTAAACATCAGAGAGTATGAGTGAGATCCGAGGAGACCCAAGGGAATATCCAAGGAGGGATCCAAGGGAATATCGATGGATCTAGTTAGAGATCCGTGGGTGATATTTAGGGGAGACCTAGGGGATATTATGGGGTTCTTGGTGAGGATCTTGCGAGTGGAATTTGGGGTTAAATGTGAGAGAGAATCCTGGAGTATATGATTGTAACAATTTATTATATAGTGGAGCTTTCTCTGTCGTCCTGACAGCCCGTGGTTTTTTACCAGTTTTGGGTTTTCCACGTATATCTTGTGTTGTGATTGTTTTATTCTCTCTTATCTATTTTTTTGCTTATTGACATTATTAATTTGCTATGAGTTATGGGCATATATTAGGCACGGCGATTCCGCGTTCATCGGTTTATAGAGGATTATCCCCAACAGACATATCATGGGCTACTTCAATTCTATTTATATGATAAATTCGTTTTCGATAATGTTACTTTATCTAAATCTGGTGCTTAAATGATGTGACATCATTATAATCCATCCATTTAAATCGTATTATATTTGTATGATTAAAATGAATGAATTATAGTGTTTCCACATTATTCGGACAGTAAATTTGGATAAAGTAACATCACTCATTTGTTTTTACATATTTTCTCTTGACTCAAGGTATGCAGCTTCTCTTTTACATCTCTAGTGGAAGTTTGAGTCTCATCATATGCAATACTAATACATATAACAAGTTTTCTCGTTAATATTAGTGAAAGTAAATGTATCTCATTTACGAGAGTTTGAATCGTTTATATATTGTTTCTCTGACTACCGACTCGTTCCATTTATAGGATTAATCATCTCTCGTTTATGTGAGAAGGTATTTGATTCATGAATGTCTAGAATTAAATAAAATAATCAAACATAATATTAATAGAATTAAGTACATTTTCTTGGATCGGAAGATTGAAGCACCCCATGCGCCCTATTACACGCCAAACTCTTCGCTCATCATTAATTCTTTTCACATTGTACTTTTATATAATTCACAAAAATAGTCTTAAAATTTGCAATATTAAAATGCTTTGATATATAGTAAATATATATATAACAACACATCTAAAGAACAATTTAGAAACCACTTAATATATAATATTAAGTAAAAATCTGTGTATCTTTAAAGTGTGATTCAATTAGATGGTTTTTATAGCACAATATGTCTTGGTGGTAAACGAACAAAATGTTTTGGGATCTCCTTCACATCAAGGTTCGTGGAAAGGAGAGTAATGACTATTTTATATTTAAATAGTATTATCTTTTTAATTAAAAAAAAAAGAGGGTTTTAGATGAAAACGATCTGAGTTGGCTAGCTGTTAGTAGTTAACCAAACTAGAATACCGGTGTGGGTGGTGTAGGCTTCTTCTGTCAGCTATGGGCCCAAAAACTTGTCATTAGTGACCCAACAGAACATTGGGCCCAGATTTGAGCTCATCAAGTGGGTGAAGTCTATAGGTCTTAGAGCATTAAAATAATTGTGCTTTATTGACTTAAAAAAGTAATTAGCTTGCCTGCTTATGATTTTTGTTGAACATCCTTCTTGACATTTGCAGTTTTAGTTTTTGATAGAAGACAATCAGTACACACAATCAATCAGCTTAAAATATCATTGTCTTTCAACTGAAGAACATCCACATCAGAAACAATTAAAGAGGATAAAAGAAACCCAACAATAAATTTCTAGATAAATAACTCCTATTAGTTTCAGCTACAAATAGAAGAACATTTCACATCACAGACCAGTGAAATGAAAACTTGTTACACATAAGTGCTTTTAAAACTGACTGCTTCTGCCTCTGCCATTCCCTGCTTATTTATACAAATAAGTACTGTTCTAGCTTCAAAGATCAATGGATGAAGATATGGTAACTGTGTGCAGTTTCAATTAATGAAACTGTATAAAGAATAATTATATATAGACGGTGTACAATATGTAACTAGCAAATTCTGTCTCGTTTCGACATTCCAGACTTTCCTGAAATACTCTTTATATGACTAAATATAATGACAACAATGGCAGACTATAAATTCTGAAATGGTGCCACTTGAGGCAAGAATGGGTGCCATTTGAGGCAAGAATGGAGAGGCACTCAAGATGAATGCTTCTCGTTTTCTGTCCGGTCCCTGCTCTGTATATAAACAACTCTCTTATTTTAACATGTCTATCGAAGACAATGAAAAGGACTATTATATATATATCTTCATCTCGGCATGGGCTTATTCTCCAAAAAAGATCTGAAAAGAATAAAAGCTTGTCGAGGGCTATGGAGTGGAACCTCATGTCCTGATCCTGCCACTGTTACAAATGTCAGCCCCTTGTATGCTTGGCTCCAACCACCAACCTATACATTACAAAGGAAGAAAACTTGAGGTGGGTATATTCATGGAGCTGGACAGACTTTAACACACCATTATAGCCGAAATTACAAATGGCATCTTGGTTGTAAAGAGATATATCGCTATATCAACAACTTACCTTTCCATTGTCATACCAGGGGTACCAGTTGATGACAGTTGGTAGCTTCAGGGCGTCAATAGAGTATCGAGTTGCAGTGACAGGAACCACTGCATCAGTGTCACCACTGAACGAAGAGTTTAAATCAGAAGCCATGTTAGGAAAAAAAAAAATGTACAACTATTCCAATGATCGTCATAACAAAATGTGATGTAAAGATTTCTAGCTAGTAAAGTTTTAACAGTATTTCCGTAATTGACAAGCATACTCCATTGCCATGTAATTAAAATCAATCATGTTACCAATATTTTTAAAAACAAAATATAAATAAAAGCAAACATTAGGAAAAGAAAGAAGACCTTGAATTTTCAGCATTTTCAAGCTACAAAAAATGTTAACATGTTTACAATGCCCAGAAAATTATAGCTACCATTACAAGTATCCCAAAAACTGAAGAATTCTAGCTGACTACAGTCAAATTCCAACATGACAAGACAACTTCCTGTAAAACTGTTGAATACTAATGGGCGTGGAAAACAAAGAGAGGCGGGTTCTTTACCTGAATACCCATATCTTGATACCAGCAGCAATGAGTTCTTTATATATAGGAAGCATAGAGAATGGAGAATCAGCCCAGTAATCTCCAACTCCGACTATATCACTGTGTGAAAGAAAGAAATTCGCTCAACAATAAAGGCATGTTAGAAAATCATACCAAATGTCTTAGACCAAAATGTACCTGCATGTTTTCCATGGATAAAGCATTCCGGTTACATTTGCATGCATTGCCTTCTGAACTTCTGGGAGATTGAAGTACACTTGAGAATACCTCTCGGTGCAGGGATCATATGCTCTGGACATCCATGGCTGTGTTTGAGATAAACAGAGTGAGCTTGACAAAAAACAAACCCATTGAACAGGTTTATAAGAGAGGAGATCAAAATAAACAATGTCTAGACCACCAAGAGGACTTCACATTGACACAAAACAGAAAATTCAGATGAAATTCCAATCCACATCTAGAATTTGAACTTTCATGTAATACATAATCTAGAATCATTTTAGTTAGTCCAGAAATAGTTGAAAATGCTGTTTACTTCTTTATAAATAGGATGGAGACCCCGGCTTCATTTCTGTCATGTTGTAATACGGTAACTTATCGACGGAAGGGAAAATGCTGGCAGTAACAGGTACAGGCAAAGTAAATTTGGGATGGGTAAAAGCAATGTGCATTCAGACTAAGATATATATATTGGCTTAAGAATCATACAGGATTATAACCGATCCTTTAAATGTTACATAACAGATTACGAACAATAGTTGAAATATCCCAAAATTTATGGTAAAAGCCAACATGTGATCAAAACAGCAATGAATGGTTCAACAACCAAACACCGAGTGATATGGTTGATCTAATGTCCTCTATGAATCACCATTAGAAGAGCTCTAAGCAACAAAGTCCATAAAACATGTGGATAAGTAGGCTTCTTTTTTCTTTTCCTTTGATTGAGATTGCATAGTGTGCAACTATTGATGGAGACTTTTATTCAACTAAATGGTGTGCAAACATGCTAAGGGAATAAAGGATGAAAAAAAAAAAAACTTGAAAAAAGTACCCAAGATAATCCAGAAGTTAATACCAACCCCTCATAGAAACCAGTGACTGTCTTTAGTTTTAAGTTTTTACTAATTTTTTTCCATAGAAACAATTAAACAAGTTGCTGATCGGATTTAAATATTGAATAACCTGATTACCATTTAAACAGGTCAAAATTCGCAAATCACTCCAGATACCTACAGAAAGACAACAAACTCTAACATGCACTGCTATTTCCTCAGATATCATCATAATTGGTCTGTGTAATATATAAAATACTATGCAAGGTTGCTATGAAGTAAAATTTGACAGAAGCATGCATGGTTTCAACTCTAAGTCTAACTAGTATTCCATTTACTGATTTATTGACACTTGAAAGTTATGCAAAAGCCTGGATCATGCTGATAGTAATATAAAAGATTGATGAGAGCTTACATAATGACCCAATAATTTGTGCCGTAATGCTGCAGTACTATTGCAAGGCCGCGTGAAAATGCTATAAGGATCAATGTTTCCCTGCTCTGTCTCCGCATCTTGCAAAGCCCTCGTGCATTCTACAGATGGGTGAACCGAAGATCCTTTCTCACAGGTAGCTCGTAGATTTTTATAGGTGGAATCGGATATCAAACCATGAGTCCACCAGTACTCAAAAGTGCCAACATAATCATAGTAATCATCAGTAACAGCATTTCCCACCTAATTGAGGGGTAAAGAAAAGGAAAAGAAAATTATTCAACCTACGATGGTTAATTGCGATTACGAGAAACTAAGAACATATATTGTTCCAAATTGCCATGAATAATGAACTTCATGACCTTACCATAAATCCTTTGAAGTTAATATATGGATTGGGGATTCCCTTGTTTTTTTCATAAACAATTTGAGACAACTGAGGAACATAGTGACCTGAAACAAAATTAGAAAATGAACACATTCAGCATTTAACAAAATATATAGTTAAATTTATTACATTTTTTTTAAACAGAAGATGTAAAGTAATTTAGGACCTGCATAACTTTCTCCAGCAATGTAGAAATCTCTGTGTTTGTACTGGGGAAACCTTTCAAACCACTTGACAAGAAACGCATATGCATCTTCAGCTACAACATCCAGATCCCAGAAAAATCTAAATATGTCAAAATCAACTAATTCTAAGCTTAAACAAGAAATCGACATTACCCACCATTACACTTCCCCATTAATGAAATACATAGTCAATAGAACTGTAACAATTGCACCATCGAATTACCTGTTCTCTGATCACCTGTGGTGTACAAATCCGAAGTTGTATTCGTATATGAAAAACCAACACCAGCTGGAGATTCAAGGAACAGCAAGTTTGCCACTACACAAACATTTCAATAGAATCAAGACTGGTTGTAATATAATTCACTTGGAAAACTGTATTAACGCACAAAAGTGATAAATTTTACAACTAATAACAATAATGTGCCTTATTAGCATTCACAAACACACTAAAATCTATATAAATACACACAGAAAAAAATAATAATAATAATAATAAAATAAATAATAATGCTACAATTATGTAATTACATTCACTTACACTTGTTCCAAGAGTAACGATTGGAGTACAGAGTCTTGCCATCCGCTCGAATGCGAAAAGGTCCGATCTCTTCAGCTGCTCCATAGGCAACAGAAGAGCAACCAGGTCCTCCATTGAGCCACAAAACGAGTGGTCTTGACTCAGGTGCACGACTAGCTGGTGACTCAATCAACCAATAAAACAATGCCCTCCCAGCTTGTTGATTCACTGTTATATAACCAGAGTACTGATTGAAATCAACATTGTTTGGTTGGCCTGGTAAGACAGTGATTTTGTCTCTAATTTGATCACCAACAGGAGAAGAGAACGAAAAAGACAATAGAAGAGACAAAATGCAAAGGACAAAGAACAGTGAATATCCCATGAAGTAGTCAGTGAAGATACCACCCAAAAAAAACAAAGGAACAAAACCCAGAAACACAAATCCAAAAACGTTTTTGGGTTGTCAAATAATTTATCTAAAGAACACTAAAGCATGAATCTCGAAAGTGCAATAAAGTACAAAAAAAGAAAAAAAAAAAAAAAAAAACCAAAAAAAACAAATCAGTTCTGGGATTTTGAGGAAATTAACTGGAATCAAGACGCAACACACCCAAAACTGAAGTAAAAACCTCAAAACCCCAGAATCCAGATCCCAAAATGTAAATGGGTTTTCACTTCAGTTACTAAACCATGTCAAAAAAGTACGGAAATGTGGGTGACCCATTTATATAGATACAGATAAATTTGACAATAAATTCTTTAAAAAAAAAAATCAATCAATCAATGATTGTGATGGGTTGTGAAAAGCTTGAATCCATCCAGATTCCATGCAATGCAAGTGTTTCCCATTTGTTTTCTGAGTGCTGTTTGTCAATTACTCACCCAATTATACCTTTTTTTTTATCAAATAAAATTAAAATTTCACCTTTGAATATTATTTTTATATTCTCAGGCCTCAGCAAAGCTTTTGCTTCTCTCAAACATTTGACCGAACAGGTAAGAGACTCACATGGGTTTTCATGCTTTTGGAAGATTAAGCTAAAAAGCGCCAAAAAAATTTAAATATTTAAACAGCTTTTTAATCGAATATTAATTAGAATAAAATATCAAATAAAATTAAAGAATGATAATTTATTTTAGTTCAATACAAGAAAAGAATAAAAATGCAATCGACAAAAATATATAAATTATGGACAACATGCTATTTGCATTTAATTGTTTATAGTATATATATATATAGTTGCTAATAGTTGCAATGACTAATGCATATGTTTGTGTAAGGTGTGGACCCTTGGATTATTCAACCCCTATGATGACAAAAATCAGTCGGTGGAATTGTGTTTTTGTTTAGATTATAAATAAATAAATAAATAAATAAAATCAACGCCTACGATTTAGAGTTTAGGTAACAATCTTCTTATTATACAGTGTATAGTTTAGAAATGTAATTAAAACACTTAATAGCTTCATAATTTAATTAAGAATTTTATTTTTTTTTTACAATATCTATTAATTCGGGATAGGGTATTTTTGAAAATTTTCACCATCAGTAGAAGCATCTATGCTAAATTATTGTGTCACTGCTATAATTTAGCACAGAGCACAAAAACCTTACTCAAATGCAGTGTCAAATTTGACACAGTAATAAATACTCTTTTTTAATTATAAAAATACTATTATATATTTTTTTAAATGTTTAAAATAATTTAAATTTAATGTGCATTAATGATATTTTAATGAAAATCAATTTCATTTGTAACTATTCTATGAATATATTAAGAGCATCCCCAAAAGACTCTTCTATTTCTACTCTTCAAATGTCTATTTGCTTACCTATGTGGCAATTTGAGGAGTGAAAAAAGAAAAGCTCTTCCAAAAGACTCTTCAATTAGAAATAAGTTTATATTATTTTAATGAAAGTGCTCAAATTCCCCCCTCCCCACTAAAAAATCTAATTGCCCTAATAACTTTTCATGTTATTTATATGTTATTATTAAATATTCAATATTAGTCTTGTTTTAAAGATCTACATGAGACCTTTCTAGTGGTATAATTTTTATGATGATATAATTTATAAATTAAAACTTATTATATATTAATTGAATTTAATTAAAAAGATAAAAGATATAAATGTTAAATATTAATGATGATGTGATATAAGAAATAATATAATAATAATTGAAGAGGAAGAAGTTGCTCTTCAATATTGAAGAGTGAGAAGCAAAATCTCATTTGAAGAATCTCATTTGAAGAGTCTGTTGGAGGCATATATGCTGACGTGGCTCGTTTAATTTTTTGATATATCTTATTTGAAGAGTCTTTTGGGGATGCTCTAATGGTAAGTATTGACTTTTATAATTTTAATTAATAAAATAATAAAAATAACATTTTAAATAGAACTGTGTATTGGAGCACAATCCTAAATTGTTGTGCCAAATATAATATTTTTACTCTTTTTTGTACATAATTTGGCATTAGCATTGACACATGTATTATAATTTATAAATAGTCTAAAATTCAAGCCGCAACGTAGGAATCATTTGTTTAAACCTTAAGCCCGTCCATCTATTAGCCAAGTTACGTTCCTATTAGTAAGTAACATATTTTTTTTATGATAGTAGGAGACTTTACAAATCATAATTTTTATTGGCTCGTTATGGTTCAAACATTAATGCTTTAATATATATTGCATAGACATTGCTTATAAAAGCCCCATTAAATGCGGAAAAGACTTCTCCTGATGTTGGATCCGGATCGCATTTATGATGTTTGATCCCAATAATTTCCAGTAAACATGGTTCAAAAAATGATATTAATAGAACAAATACCATCACATTTTAAAGAAAACAACTTGCATAAAAATTAGCCTCCGTATTTTCTTATCAACACAGTAAATGGTTATACAACAACTGTCGGGATCTGGTGAGATTGGACTCTACTAGCGCAGTTGTTGTATATTCAAAAAAAACACAATAAATGGTTCCCAATTTGAAACAATATGATATCAAGCACAAACTGCATATTTTCATGGATATTCATGATATTTTAAATATTTTCATCAAAATTTTTACAAAAATTTAACCCAAACCAATATTTATGTCCTAAAATATCACTCAATTTTAAAGTATTATTAAATTTCATTGCGGCATGTAGTCTCAAGGTATAGTTCAACTGGTAGATGAATGAGTTTAGGGTTTGCATAATAACTTTCAAATTAACTCAAGTCCTACTAATGGTAAAAAACTTTAAAAAAAATCATAAGGTGAGGTGGATAGATAATATGAATATATATTCATTGAGGCATGGTCCATACACATTTATTTATTTCTATTAAAAGTAATCATTATTTTTAATCTGGAATTCTGGAAACTTCAATGCCATCATCATTTTTGTACTTTGTTGTCTTCTCTGTGAACACATATCGATACACTACATTTTTTTTTTTGAAAAAATATCGATATACTACACCAACCGATAGTGATAAGACAGTAAAAGTTGGGCCAATTAGGGCCCATATGTCATGGTCGAGTACAGTTCATACAAATACACATCAAATAGTGGAAATAGATACCTCTATCTATCCATTGGAACTCAAAAGTCAAGTTGGCTATGGACCATCATACAAGGCCCACTTCAAAAGCAGGCCTTTTTCAAGCTTACATATCATTTTTATTTTTTAATCGAACGGGGTCAAAAGTCTGTCGAAACCTATCGAGTTCAAACATTATATGTGCGATCCAGATATTTATTCCCATAACACCGAAGAGAAAACCCTCAATACATATTTGTAAAATACACAATATGGGACTCGAATGTTCCATCGCTAACGTGGAAGGAAAAATACAAACCATCTATACGAACGGTAAGGGTAAATGTGACATTTTTGTGACTTGACTTGTGCATTGAGTAGTCAAGTCACTGTGCATAGTGAGACTGAGTAGGTGAAGATTGAATGAGTGCAAGGACTTAAACATGAGCATTAAATAGTGGGTTGGTTTACATGGACTCTCATAAGTAGCTATAGGTTATAGCTAAAAAAAAACAAAGACTGTGAAGTGAAGGACCCTACCATGTTCACAAACAAAAATTAAAGCAATGAAAATGATGGCCTTTTGTTTCTTTTATTGTATCCCCAAGAAAACATCTTATCATCTTCACCCCTCCACTCCACTCCACACTTCATGCTAGATATTTCTTTCAACTTGTTTTTTTCTTTTTCTTTCTATTTTATTTCATATTTTTTTTTTGGCTTCTATTGAATTATTGCATAAAATTCAAACCTATTTGCATGATATTTTGTTTTGTCTTTCAAAAGTTTTAAAATAAATTTTGATTTTATAGGTAAAGTTAGAGTCAGAGATCCGTCGGAACTTGACAAGATCAACTACTATATATGCAAGTATTGTCCAGAAAGTAACTTCCACCACAAGAGAGGGGTCTCATCCATACTATGTAATTTTATAACGTGGAACTCGAACCTTTATCATGAATGTGAATGGAAAATGCACAACCACTTGAGCTAAGAGTGGATGCGTGCCCTATTTATCAACCTTTTCATTAGGTAATAACAAGTTTCTTTGTTACCACTTCTAACTATATACAATCTTCCATTATTTTTTTGATTTTTGGTTTATCTAGTCATCTGGTGTGAGAGTAAACAAAAAATTAATAAAATCTATTATTGTTTTGATTTTTGGTTTATCTAGTCATCTGGTTTGAGAGTAAACAAAAAGTTGATAAAAAAAATAAAAAATTTCATAGTATTTTGGAAGTAGATATTCGGATCATGTATGTAATTCTCAATTTTAGTAGGTCTCATCGTCTCAGCAGACTCCTAATTCGTTTGTTGTTAAATCAAAATATTATAATAACATCATATATGGTCAATTAATGCGATCTCACCTTCGCACACTTGTATTGTGTACTTGCATAACATTTTGGGCCAATAGATATAAAGATAGTCAAGTACTGGGCCTTTCATTTATTATTTGGTTTCACATGTGCAATCCAATCAACATCCTGTGATAGGCCCAATAGAATATTTGTTGAAAAAAATTGTTGAAGGACGAGTTCGTGTATGGAAATGGAAGTGTCTTTTAAAAATAATAATAATAATAATAATAATAATAATAATAAAACTAGCTCAAAAGTAGGAGTACGCCGTGTGGGTGCTCTCTCCCTGCTTGTGGAAGTTGTAATCCGGGCTGCGCTAGTAGAGTCCAATCTCGTCTGGTCCCAGCAGTTGTTCTATATTAAAAAAAAAAAAAAAAAAACTCGAAACCATAATCTCATTAATGGTTGAATCTCATTAATAATAAGTACGAGGGGTTTACCACTTTATCCACAGCATTTTATTTGTGTCGATTTAGGTAAAACTGCTTATTTAATTTCAATTTATATAAAAATAAATAAATAAATAAAATTATGACAAGGGTTTTTTCCTTTTTAAAATCGATGAATAACTTGTTATAAATCTATCAGAACTTGATCAAATAAACGATATCTAATCTTACATACATCAGGAAGCAAACTTTTTATAAATACACATGATAAGAATCAAACGGTCTACTATAAACGTAGAAAATGAGATGCACGTACGTGACTTGAACTAAGAGAGAATATCCATAACTCATTAAGAGTACGTTTGGGAGAGTTTCTCAAGTATATTTTTTTTGCAGTAGATCTTTTATAAGTAGATCTTTTAGAGGTAGCGCTTTTAAATAAAAGTCGTTTAGTTGTCAATTAAAAGAGAGTTTTTTTAATGATGGAATTACCAAAATACAGTAGCTAATACTAAATTATAGGGTTATATTAGATATTTTAGTGTTATTAAAAAAACTTTAAAAGATCTACTTGGAAAAGCTTTAAATTTTGTCATTTTGGCTTCTCCAAATAGACGTAAAACAACCTTTTTAATCATTAAAATGCTCTACTGGGTGACAACCAAACGATACAAAAAAAATGAAAGAGCTTTTTTAATTAAAAAAACTTTTTTAGCCAGTAGACAAACTCTCTCAAACGGACATTAAGTTGATGTTGAATTTACACAGTAGTGAAACTGATATTGATAAATATATCTCACCAGACTTGATATGTTCATAAATGTGGATACATAAATAATTGAGTGTGGATTTAAAGTTGGAATGTGTTATCTTCAAATTTTGTTATGTTGGCACTTGGCACCAACCAAATGACTGTATATTATTATATTTTATCTTTTTGGTGACAGCATTTGATGAACTCGAATCCATCAATGGGTATGATAAGGTGAGGTCACAAAGGTAAATTCAACACCATATCATTTCGTGACCTCTTTTCATTACAACTTTTGGATGTGTTTCTTTCATCATATTTGGCGCCCAAATTTGATGTTTCGTTAAAGTGTTTATGGCTCGAAAGTTGTGGATCACAATAATCCAACGTTATATTATTGTCTGGCCTCCATGCCCGATCAGGATAAATGTCTGTCGAGATCTATTAATAAAAATATATATAATCCTACATCATTGAGAAAAAACTTTTTACTTGTATTTGTAAAATATGTATGTAAAACTTGAATCTCTATCGATTCATGTGAAAGAGGACGTGCATACCACTTGAATAAAAGGGGCGTACATCATTTACAATCGAGTGATAAAAAAATTCCCACATTTATTTTCTTTTCTTTTTAATTTTATATTGATGAAACATAAGATTTGTAAATATTACATTATTCACTAGATTGTTTTTAACTTTTATAGATTTACCATAACAATATGTATTTATGAATACATGACCAGAAGAGAAATATTTGTTACAATTATGATTATTTATAATAAAATTTCTATCTATTATATATATAGTAGTCTAATAAATTTGTGTCATGCATGTTTTTTCGTTTGTATAAAAATACTTAGTTCGTGACAATTTTAGCACTATTATGAAATCAAAATTGACATTAGCATCTAAAATAAGAGCATTTTCGATGCAAAGTGACTTGCATACTAAGAGTATATCTAATGCAAGCGTGGCTTGTGAAAACATATATATATCACGTAAAATAAATAAACGTTATGATAATAATCATGTCTCCAATGCAGCCGTATATATTCAACCTCAAGTTGATGTGGCAAAAAAAAAAATTATTAGACATTGTTAACATGACCATTCATTTTCAGACGGTCTGTTGCATATAATTTTTTTAGGTTGACTCAGTAAACATTTAAAACTGACATTAATTTTTCATATATTTTTTGTAAGGAAATAAAATAAAAAATAAAACAGAAAAATAAGATGGATATGTCATTAAAAAAATTGTGTTTTAGATGGAAGTATCGGAGACCAAATTTTGAGTTTATTGTCTATCAAATTTATTTTTATGTCACATAAAAAACAAGTCTTTTAACATTGTTGTCATATCAATAATTATTAATATGCAAGCCACTTTTGCATCGGAGATGCTCTAATAATCATTGATATGGTAACAATGTTAAGAGAATTGCTTCTTATGTGGCATAAAAATAGACTTAATAGAAAAACAACTCAAAATTTGGTTTCAAATGCTTCTGTCTAAAACATAATTTTTTTTAATGACGTGTCCATTTTTTTTCCTGTTTTATTTTTTATTTTTTTTTCCTTATCAAAAATAGATGAAAAATTAATGTCAGTTTTAAATACTTGATGACTCAACCAAAAAAATGCAGACCGTCTGAAAGTAGACGATCATGTTAATAATGTTTAATATTTGTTTTACCGCGTCGGCCTGAGATTAAATATACACGGTTGTATTGAAAAAAATATTTATTAACCTAATGTCTATTAATCCTACATAGTTTTTTTTTTTTTTTTCACAAGTCACTTTCATATTGAAGATGTTCTAAAAGTTAGGGTATGCCACGATCATACCCTACTTGCACAATTCGGATATTTATTTCCATAATTGAAACATATTAGTCCTACAACATCAGATATAAAACTCTTTACACATATTTATAAAATGACCATCATGGGATTTTAAGTTAGAACCAATTGATAAAATGATAAATTTCCCCAAACAAATTTATTCTAAAAAGGTTTTTGTTTCGAGAAAAAAATAAACAAAAATAAACAAAAAAAAGAATGCTCTCTTCACTTTAGTGGTTTGATTTTAAAAGTCAAGAGTGAAGTTTTTCATTTCCACAACCATAAATTCACTCCAACTTTCCTTAATTTAAATTTTTAATTTCTCTACATCAACCCACCAAAACCTTTCACATCAATCAACAATCTTGATGATCATCAATCAACTCATCTTTGATGGACAAATCAGGAACCAAAATACAATTTTAATGGGAGTTGACCAATGTAGTAGTTGCCAATCAACGGCTGAAATCATGGAAGCCCATACATATATAAAAATGGTATGCTGCTACATGAAGCATCGAATCTCTTCTCAATCCAAACTCGTTTTCTTTATTTATTTATCAACTTCCCTTTCCAAAAAGTTAAAGTAATTAACTTTGACTTCTTCGGCAGTGGAGAAGCCCACATTTATTATTATTATTTTTTTTAATTTTTTTTTTTTGTGTTTTATTTTTCTCTGATTAATTATATGAGAAATTATCAAGCTACCCTTTTGTAAATTGAACAATTTTTTGCTGCAACTTGAAAGAAAAAAAAAATAGTTTTAGTGAATCTCTAGCTATTTTTTATGCAGATTTTAAGGTTAAATTTAAAATATCTTATGATAATTGAAACATAGGGTTACACTTTTCAAGCAGTTGACAAATTTCCAATGCAAATTTTTTTCAACAACTTTATAATTTATAAATAGTCGGAAATTTTTCTGAATGAATTTTCAATACTTAGATAGAAGTTTTTTGAGCATTCGTGATTTTTATTTTGTTTTATTTTAATACATGGATGAAGGATACAAATGTTGAAAATGGTTATTTGATTGGAATGATAAATGTTTTTTTTTTTTTTGTACAATATTAAAAAGTAGTTGAAAACCTGTATTATAAGAAACTTTATGTTTTGTAATAGCATTTCAAGTTACAATTAAATAAGTGTGGATAATTGTGGTGTGAACTTTCACTTCCATCTTATTTTGTATATCTTACAAACATGTGTGAAAAGTTTTTTTTTTTTTTTCGATTATGTGAGAGTATAACTGGAAAGCTTGTAATGCTTGATCTTGATTCTCGGTAGTTATATGCATGATCTCGACATGTCCCGGTTTACCTATAGACATTCGATAAAATGTTTCATGTGCGGAAAAAATAACAATTTAAACAACAAAGACATCATGAAATCAAATGTTCTAATTAATTGGACAAAGTGTTAAAAATATAAGAGCTTGTGATCTAGCATGAGCAAAGAGACGAAGTTCAGTTTCAGAAATCTGGGAGGATAATTTTGAAAATTTATTGAATTTTAATAGTAAAAATGTAAATAATAAAAATAATTAGGGGAAAATATAAATAAACTTAAAAAAAAAAAAAAACGTGGGGATGGAGATAGAGTCCATGGCCCCCTCAGACCTCACTCACAAATATTAAGTCAAAGTTACTGTAGAATGAAATACTATAAACGCAATTAATTTCCCTACATTTCTTTTTCTTTTTTGAATAGTATAAAACTCAAACCCACTAAAAAAAAAAAAAAAAAAGACGGTATTTGACTTGTTTCGAGAAAATAACAAACGTATTGGGGTGAAATTACAATTTGAAGAAACAATATACACCAAAATCTAATACCCGACAAATTAGTAGGATAATGTTAGAAGGAAGGAAGGAAGAAAAAAAAAACAGTAAAATCTTAAAAAAGAATCGTGAGCTGCCGACGGACACAGAACTCAGAAGATGCCTCAAAATATTCGCCACGTCAGCCCTAGATTTCGTCCACACCCGTGGTTCGTTCGGCCAACTTGCTCGAGTGAAATTGACTCAATTGAGTTAAAAATAAATAAATAAACATGAAGTGAGTGAGCGAGCGAGCGGTCTCGGACACGTGTGTGTTCAGTTACACCTTGAACTAACAGGTATGTCAAGTAAAATCGTACGTACATGTGCGCACGCACGTGCCGTAGCTTACGTGGACTACGTGGTCGTTTGACTATGTCTTCGTGCGAACTGAAAAACTGACCAAAATATCGAAGCGGGTAAACAAGAATTCGTAAAAGCCATTATATTTCCCTTCAATTACGAACAAGTCCTCCAGGGTGCGTTTGGCACGGACATGGGACAGGATAAGGTGGGACGGGATGGGACGGGACATGACATGACAGGACATGACAGGACAGGATAGGACAGGACGGAAAATGACAAGTTGTTCTATATTGTGTTTGGAAGGCCTGGGACAGAACTGTAGACTGTATTATTATACGTTTGGTATGGCTAAGACAGGATAGGACAAGAGGTTTAAATGACCAGAGTACCCCTCTTATATATATAACAACATATATTAATATATAATAATAAAATAATAAAATATAATAATATAATAATATTAAATAATAAAATATTATTATATTATATATATTATTATATATTAGTATTATATATATAACAATATGATATATTATATTATTATATAGTACATATAGAAAATATAATATATATAATATAATATATATATATTATATAATGTATATAATATATATATGTTACAATATATATATATTATTATATATATATTAATAATATATATTATATTATATATATTTATCCTATTTATAAATAATAATATTATATATATAAGATATATATAATATAATAAATATTATTACATGTACAATAATATATATATATATTATTGTATAGGTAATAATATTTAATATATTATATATTATTATATATAATGATAAAATATATGTTGACGGTGATTTTTGGATTGACTCGGTCAACAATTATATGTTAATGAAAACGAATAAAACAAAGAGAATCAATCAACACATGCAAGACAAATTTTACGTGGAAAACCCTTGAATGGGAAAAAATCACGGTGCCCTTTGAGGGCAAGAGAAATCACTATGAATTGCTTATGATTTACACACTCATATCTCTCATACAATTGCCTGATTATTCTCTCTCTGATCTCGAACCCTTTTTCATTTAAGGTTCTATTTACATTAGTTTTTCTAGGGTTTCCTGTACTTATGCCGTGTTGATAGGGGAGTTCCTATCTTTTCCTTGCGTAAGGAGTCTAAGATTTGTCAATAACTTTTTAGGGTTTGTTTCCTATTTGGACTCTCCCTTGTTTGAAGAAGGTTGCATCTTGTTCAGAATAGAACTTGATCTTTGTATCTGACTAAATTCTCGCCTGACGTGGGAATATGCTTGGACTTGGATAACCCTTCTGGCTGCATGTTCTATGGCGAACACCCCTGATTGGCGAGCGCATTTTTCCTTTCTGAAGGTCGACCAGTTGCGGCGAACACTCTTCCTCTTTGAATCGGCGAGCGTGCCTGCTGGCACACCTTTGACTGATTTCCTCCCATTAACGAGTCAATGGGTGACGTGTCTATGTTTTTGTCTCGTCTTTATTGCTTCTTTGCTGACGTGTTCTTTCATCAAATTTACACATACAACAATATAATATATATATTTTATATTTATATTACAAATATTATATATATATAATATTATAATATATATATTAATATATATATCATATATATTATGTGTTAATATATATATTATAATATATACATATTATTATAATATATATATTAATAATACATATTAATATATATATATTATGTGTTAATATATATATAATGTTTAGTATATCATATATATATTATAATATATATATATGATATATTGAATATTATTATATATAGGATATATATAGATTATTATATTTAATAATATATAATATATTAAAGATTATAATATATATATATGATATATTGAATATTATTATATATATAGGATATATATATATTATTAAATATTATTATATATATTATAATATTTTTTATCTATTATATATTATTATATATAATAATTTAATATAATATTATATATGTAATTATAATATATATATACATAATATAATATATTAGACATGAATGTAGTTGTTTGAAACTTTAAAGGGTAAATTGGTCTTTTTAACACTTGTCCCATGTCATGGGACAAGTTGTCCTAAGGTCTTGGGTGGGACAATTTTTTGTGATTTTTGTCTCACCTTGTCCGGTCCTGTCCCATGCTAAGGACGCGCCAAACGTGGGACAAGAACAAGTTGTCCCACGTTGTCCTGTCCTGTCCCGCATACCAAACGCACCCCCAGTACGAACAAGCCCAATGTCCCCCTAAAATAGGGTTATATTGTGCGTTTGATATGACTTTTGTAGGGCTATAAGCGCTTTTTTAATGTTAGATGTTTTTTTTTAATAAAAGTTTACTCTAGAAAAACCATACCAAACACATCCTTACTCCGCACCTAAATAAGCAATTTTACCTTCGAGTTAAGTTAAGTTGGAAGGCATTATATTAATTATCTCGTACTTTATTTATTTTATATATATATATTTTTTTTTTTGAGGAAAGAAATTTACGTACTTTATTTTCTCTTCATTTGTTTTCCTTTAAATTGCCATCAAGACTAAACTTTGTTTTTATAAATATTTGTAATATAATATATATATATATTACAAATTTCATGTTGACAATAAAATTAGTTTGTGATTATATTTCTTCTTCGTAATTCATGTTGTTTTTGTACCGGTAATTCAACGCGTATTCGCCTATTTTGTATAGGATTCGTAAACTATTATTTGGTTTTGCATACATTAAATGTTTGAATTACAATAATAAAAATATATTTGTTTTATAAATTTTTGTTAAATAACATGTATATTTGAATTCTTATTAACATTTTATATCACGTAATTTTAATTATAAAATAAAAATAAAAATGGAATCGCTTGTGCAACTTTAATTTGTTTTTCCACTTCTAAGAAAAATAAAATAAAATCAAGCATCTTATTCTTTTCTTGAGAGGAAATGTACATTTGAAAAGTATGATACCATACTTTTGAAAGAGACAGAAGATTGTAGAACCAGATTGGAACCAACATATATATATATATATATTAAGTATCTTTTGAGATTTTTTAAAATGTTGGGAGACAATATACAATAGAGCAAATTGCACTAAACCTTTATGAGGTTTGGCCTATTACACCTATAAATAAATTTATCATAAATTGATATTCATACCCTCTGCCGTTAGGTCAAACTTAACTATTGACTAAGTTTTACTTTTAAAAGATTAAACTACCCATAATCTTTAAATTAAATTTAAAAAAAAAATGGAAGTCCACCATCCATCTCAAACATGGATGGTGGAGATCAAAAAAAAATTAAAAAAAATTAAAAATTAAATTGAATTTAAAATATATAAAAATTAAAAGAAAAATAGAAATTTTAAAAAGTGAACTTTTTTATTTTTTTGAAAAACTAGAAAACAAATATATCATTGTTTGTGTGGAAATAAACAATGAAAATGCCTTTCATATATTTGAAACTTTGATTTCTTCATCACACAACCATTAAGCAATACAACTGAATCACAACCACATGCTTGTTTTCTCCACCATACAATCAAACCAAAGACGAAATTCAACCAAATCACAGGAATCAAATCAAAGATAAAAATACAACAAAATCACTGCCATTAAACTTTCTGCAGAACTCC